>VUYV01000119.1:2101560-2127477 GCA_008711295.1 Anarhynchus alexandrinus
GCCCACCTCTCCAGCCTGTCCAGGTCCCTCTGGATGGCATCCCTCCCCTCCAGCGTGTCTACCTCGCCAAACAGCTTGGTATCATCGGCAAACTTGCTGAGGGTGAAAACTGCCACTGTGCTGTCACATGTAAATGTATGTATATGAGAGACTTGCACAGGCACACCATGAGAGCTGAAAGAGCTAGGAGTAGCCAGCAGTGATAAGGAATTCTCCATTTGCTTTGAGTTCCTCTGCAGGAACAAGAGTCTAAAGAAACAAGAGGTCCACTAGACCAGTGCAAGAGGAATAAAAGAAAATAAACAATTTGTGTTGCAAAACTTAGAAAAAGTGGAATTATAATTTCCACAGAGTCCATACACCTAAGACAGAATAAAAAGACTTCAGAGAAGACAAAATAACTTGCCTTGAAAATAGGAATATAATGACCCATCAGAAACTCAGTATAACCAGAAGCCAATAAACACCACATGACAGGCTGTACCTGAGGCATCCAAATGCTCAGACTCACGGGGCTCAAAGTCATATCCTGGGCAAGTTCTTTTTGTCTCTTTATTGAAATTGGTGAGGGGAATTAGGGACTGAGAAGGAAGTTCAAGACAACGAGAAGAATTGATCTTCAATATTGTTCTGCTCTTGCTTGTCATCCCCACAATCCTGACTGGGTATATTTAAGATGTGCCATAACTAACGCAATTTATTCAGCATTTGGAGGAACCCTCTCTGACTTGCGGAAGAACATATAATGGACTTGGTAAACCAAAATAAACTGTTTTGACCAGTTTGGAGAAATATCACAATATCATCTTTCTATGTAATCTGTGGGTTGGTTTGTATTTTTGAAAGGAAAAACCAACTATTCCACTGGCTTTGCGAGACATTTGATGATTCCTCTGAACCCACTGATAGCAGTGAAAATTACTACTGCTTTAAGTGACAGTACATTGATCAGTATTCTGATCTACTAATCCATGCCCTATTAATCCGGATAAGGGACTTAGTTACAGCACCTACAATAAAAGAGCTAAAACTAAATAATATCAAGATTTGCAAGGATGAAACTTACTCTTTAAGTCACTTTGTATGAAGAGATTATATAAGATACAATGTCTATGGAATACCTGAATAACTAGGCCTCAACATGCACAGAATATTTTGAAATTGTGGTGACTAACTGTAAACCCAGCTGTGAAAGGTTTTAGGAATAAGATTTATGCTAGAAAAAAAGCCTCACTGCATGCAAAAGGAAGAGGTATTCATTTCCAAATAATCTTTACGAGATAATTACATCATAGCTGAAAATATATCTGTTTTGAAAGTGCATGTTTCTCCAAATAGAGTTAAAAACCAATAAAACACTTAGCCTAACTTTCCCACAACTAGAAAAAACAAACCAGCATCAAATAGGGTCAGCTAGTTGGGTGATGAAAGGATTAAGAGCAGCCCTGTAGAGAAGGACCTGGGGATGCTGGTGGATGAAAAGGTGGCCATGAGCCAACCGTATCCTGGGCTGCATCAGAAGTGTGGCCAGCAGGTCAAGGGAGGTGATTCTGCCTCTCCACTCTGCGCTCATGAGACCCCACCTGGAGTACTGCATCCACCTCTGGGGCCCTCAGCACAAGCAAAGACATGAACCTGTTGAAGTGAGTCCAGAGGAGGGCCACAAAGATGATCAGAGGGCTGGAGCACCTCTCCTATGAAGACAGGCTGAGAGAGTTGGGGTTGTTCAGCCTGGAGGCTCCAGGGAGACCTTACAGCAGCCTTCCAGTACCTGAAGGGGGCCTACAGGAAAGATGGGGAGGGACTTTTTGTCACGGAGTGTAGTGACAGGCTGAGGGGTGATGTTTTTAAACTGAAAGAGGGTAGATTTAGATTAGATATTAGGAAGAAGTTCTTTACTCTGAGGGTGGTGAGACACTGGAACAGGTTGCCCAGAGAAGTTGTGGATGCCCCATCCCTGGAAGTGTTCAAGGCCAGGTTGGATGGGGCTTTGAGCAACCCGGTCTAGTGGGAGGTGTCCCTGTCCCTGGCAGGGAGGCTGGACTAGATGACCTTTCAATGTCACCTCTCACCCAAACCATTCCATGATTCTATGTTGTCTTTATGATTTTTATCAGTATTTGCAAATATGCTTTTTATCACCAAGCTAGCTGTACAAATAATAGAACATATATTAACAAAAATATTGAATAATGTTATATACATTATTATAAAAAATATTCAATGACTTTCACGACATTAGTCTGACCATGTTGTATACTATATACTTTAGAATACACTTTAAGAATGTAGGGAAACTTTTTGAAAATACAATACTAAATCTACAAAACATTGCAGCTTGACACTGGTAAAATTTTTAGTTCTAAGCTAAGTAATTATAACACATGAAATATAATGGATCTGTTGACCCCTAGAGTCAAGCCATTTGCAATGACAGGAAACCAGGCAGAGTGCTTTAGCACTTCTCCAGTGGCATAAGATGTGTCCAAACGGAGCACAGAGCCAACCTCCTATGGAAGATTCATCTCACTTAATTTTAGGAGCACAGTTGATTTATTTAAATACTGACATTTATCATCATATTTTTGCATTGCCTAGGGTATCTCACCCCACCTTCCACTGTTTCTACAGAAGGGCACAAGTTTCCTTGGCAGGTCCCATGCCACACCTGCCAGCCCTTGGCCAATGCAAGCCCTGTGCCAATGTCCTGGGCATCTCAAATGGTCCAAAAACCCAGATTCTGCTTTAGCAACTGACTCCTGCCCTCAGTTGAGAGTAAGGCACTTATTGAGTGTAATTTGTCTGGCTTATTTTAGACAGCTACATTAGGATGAGAAAAGTCATACCCTTCCATTAACGTGGTTAAAAACTAATTTGGTTTTAATTTCCCTTTCAAGGGCCTTCTCAGCTTGATTTATGGCTACTCTCACATTATTGGACTCTGTGACCTCTAAAACCTAGCTTACTCTATTGATCAGTCCTTTCTCCCTTGTTCATAGGCCCCCAGTTCCTCCTCATTTTCTTTCTAAACTGAAGACATAGTCAATTAGGTTTAGAATCCTTTTCCATACATTTAAAAAAAAATCTTTTTGGAAGCAAAAGTCTCAATTACATTTTGTGCTAAAAAATGTCTATGACACATTTGCATTAACCTTTACTCCAAATTAAATTTGGGTTGGATTTTAGAAGAAAGTAAGCAAACCAGTATCATAGAGCATATTGAGGTACAGAAAGCTTACATTTTCATATACACTGGTAATTAAAAATAGTGAATAGGCTCAGCAATAGAGCCAGGTTTTCAGCATTTCAGTGTTATTTCCAGCAGAAAAATTTCCATTTATCTAAAAATTTCCATAGACCTGGAATAGCCAGTAGCTTAGAACTCAGAATAGTTGCTTGAAATGAGGGCGAATCTTAGTTAAATCTTTTCTCAGGAGGTTCTGGTAATTACCGAGTTATTGGATTTTCCAGCATCTCTCCCTCTCTCAGAAATCCAGCATTAAAAGAAAAAAAAAAAGAAAACTATGATACTTGAAGACAGTATATTGACTAAGACACTGAGCTAGTACAGATATAGGCAGACCTACAGCAGTGGTACCCACCAAAGCACACACAAACACACACACACATACTATATATAGTGCTTCCCGCCCTCTGCAGATGTCAGGGAAATATCATCAGCACCTGAGCGGGAGAAATATACAAAAGAAGAAAACCATAATACTTTGACAGAAAATTGATTGTTATGAGAAAAGATTTCTTTCTTAACAGGCAGTTTCATTCACACCTGCTACAGACCACGATTTCAAATTATATGGGACTGTATTTTTCATACGATGTTTTTCAGGGAGGAATGGCAACATTCTGCCTTCTTTGCAAACCTTTAATTTTTCTACTCTGTTTATCATTATTTGACAATTTGATTTTTTAAAGAAAAGTTAAAAACGTTAATTTTATGGATGCTAGCATAAATCATTGGAAATTACTTTCTGCTGCTGTATCATGTGTATATATACATACACATTGTAACGAGCAGTACTAAAAAGTACTAACCCATCAAAGATAAAGCTCAAAAAAACTGCAATCGGAATTCCTTGGCTTTTATTCAACCTCTGCTTTTGCCTTATTTGCTTCCCCTAAATACATGATGATATCCTCACTATTTTTCCAGGGGACACTGACTTGCTTTCCCTGCATGCTGTCCCCTACCTCAAAACACTCTCGTAGCCAGGTGCGATGGAGAGAGAGAAGTATCAGAGTGACCCAGCAGCAGGCACCAAGGGCCTCTGTGAGAAGCCCCTTTTATTGCTGGATGCAGTGCTTAGGTATTGCAACCCTTTCAGAGACAGGAGAAGACACCCAATGACAATAAATCTCCTTCAGCAGATGGGCCGCTGGATTCACACAGGTGTGTTCCGTAGTATCTGTATGTGCAAATTCTGAAATCCTCACTGATGCTGCCCTTCTAAAGATACTTTATTTCCATCACTGATCACTGTTAGGCTTACTATAGTATTATTATATGATAAAGCTTCTTCTGTGATGTCATCAAAAGTAAACTTCTGATTTTACTCCTGAGTTTGCTTTTCAGACTATTTGCAAAAAAAAAAAAATAAAAATGTGAAACTTCATAAGAAGTACCTATGGAAGCACCTTGCTCAGGAAACAAGAACATTTATGACAAGTGAATAACATGCTGATACCTCTGTGATCTTCTGAAACTATTTTATACGCACTTTTCATAGCAAAGGAAAGTTTCTGACATTTGTTAGATTCATGAAAGTATGAAATTTTCTTTGTAAAACAGATCTGTGATACACCAGCTTTAATCTGACACTGAATCCTATTCAATACACAGTAAAAATGATGCTCAAAGGGAATTTTTGAAAGCAAGACTGCTCTGATAAACCCCAGTCCAAAAGAAGCATGAAGTTCCTTCTCTTCAGTTCATCAGGACAGACTGTTTCATTTCAACAAGAACAAAAGAGATGCAGATAAACCTTTGATTTCTGAACCCAGGATCAATCCAGGTACTGGTGTATAACCAAATGTCCAGTAACTTAAACATGCCTCTAGCACTGAGGTGAACTGGATAGACTGTGCCCGCCCTGTTAAACTCCCTTGGTCCAAAATAGCACAGCTGAATGAGAAGTCTCTACTGGGAATAATTTCTGGTCCGTGCTAACTCCTAAACCATGCCTGGAAATTGCGTAAGAAGACGTTAATTGGCTTGAGCCAACACCATTCCAAGGACTGTTTTAACAACTTCAGCTGCAGGTGATGGAGTTCCACTACCCGTCCGTGCCTTCTATCCCTGTTTATGTTACAATTGTTACAGCTGGCAATACAGTATATGGGGTCTTCATCCGAAAGTCATTTTTCATTGTTAGAACTATGATCAGCTTCAGATTTGAAAGCGAACAACAGCAAAAGGAGCAATTTGGACTTTAACACGGAGTCATGCATGCAGGAGATATACTGAATAGCGCAATTTGGTATTTGCTCCCTACGAGGCTGTTGATTCATTTGGAAGAGAGCTAAACCTCTTGTTTGCACTCTGGTTTAAAGTACCCTATAATCCAAGCTGCAGTAAAGCAAAGAACATGACATAGCATACAGCTGTCAGTGGATGATGGGAAGCAGGCTGTCATGTCGTCTGCTTGTATGTGTTCTGGCTTCACAATCTGCAAGGCAGGACATCAGCTAGAAAGAACAACTTCCAGGGGCCAAGACACAATGGATATATGACAGATGAAATTCTACCAGCGTCTTACGTTAGCAGCTTAAGAGATCGAATCCCAGGAGAGTGCAAATGCTGACACTGAATGTGATAAACCTCTAATGCGGTGACACGGATTACTTGCTTAGATGTTTTTTTTGTCAATTTTAAGACAGGATGCAATTTCATAGCAATTTTTTTAGTTTTAAAGCATAGTGCTTCATATATAGTGTAAGGATGTTCTGTAAGTTGACTTAGGGTACATCAAATGGGAGGAAATTGTCATTTTGAGGGCTGACATCACAGCAGATTTTAGTTGAGAATGACAGGTTTTTCTTGTAACAGTGACGGTTAAGGTCAGGACTGGTATCAGCCTGAGCTTTGAGAAGTATCAGGAGAGCAGTTTTAGGAGCTTATGGAAAAAATATTGTCGAGAGATATTAGAAATTATTAAGAGATCATATAGGGAGAGGATGATTTGGGGCCAGGTACGCAGTATTGCAAATCTGCATAATTGTTAAAATCAGAGGTATTCAAGACCTTAATTAGAATCATAGAATCATAGAATTGCTGAGATTGGAAGGGACCTTTGAGATCACCAAGTCCAACCATTAACCTACCTTGACAAAACCACTTTTAAACCATGTCCCCAAGTACCACAGGGGCGAATCCACCACCTCCCTGGGCAGCCTGTTCCAATTATTAAACAGTAACCCTTTCAGTGAAAAAAAATTTCCTAATATCCAATCCAAATTCTTCAAATACAGCTAAAACTGAGCCTAATTTCACTTACCTTGTGGGTGAAAAATCAGATAGCTCCCCACATGAAAAAAGAATGAGCACCACAAGCTCACAGGAGCTCACTGGATGATAACATCTCTCTAGTACATATTACATTAGTTCATCTTCCCAGTTTTATTTAAACTAGAAAGAGGCAGTCCTTGAAAAAAACATCATGCGTGGTTATCTCTTGCTGATGGGTAGCAGTATGCAAATATCCTTGGGAAAGTGAGGGAATGACCCTGAAGCCTGAACTATTTGTTCCTGCTCAGAGGGGAATACCAAAGCGTTTAAGCCTTCTACCAGAGCAAAGGAGAGAAAGACCGCTTTCCACTGACTGACATTAACTTGTTCATTGAAATGATGGAGCATGAACGATGGCAGCCAAGCCTATATGCAGTAAGCAGCCAGTTTGGGGTGGGAAGGACAGAGAAGGCAATAATGCAGATAATGATCTTAATGACTGACTGCACCATCCAGTTGAGCTGACCTCCCTATCTCCTTGGCTGGTCTTATTCCCCTGGGTAAATTCAAGGAGCTCTCCAAAATAATTTTCAAGAGAAAGTACTTCAGTGTCATCTGGCTACAGAGAAGGCCTTCTTCCAGCATTCCGACAGTAGCGCTGACCTTATTCTCTGTGGATATGATCCTGCAGCATTCACAGAGCACAGCAACATTTCTCGGGAGACATGGAGAGTGGGCTGTCCCCTGCTCCCGGAGAGGGTGGGCAGTCTTTCTCCAAACAAGGAAAGCCATGGGAGAAGAAATAAGTACACAATTTCTGCTGAGAAATCAAACCATGGTTGGGCAGAAAGGGTCTGACTGTACAAGTTCACTTGAGGAGGAAGGGGGAGGGGAGGCAGAGCAGCCTGGGAAATACAGGACAAGAGCATTGCTTGTGGGAGTTATGCTACAAGTGGCAGCGACTTCTCTAGGCTTCAGGATGTGTTTACATCCAGATCCGCATGTCTTCCCATCCTTCATGTGATGACGCTCCGGGCAGTGTGCAGTTTGGCCAGAAAAGGGAAGTTGTGGGCAGACTGCCCAAATACCTTTAGTAAAGCTTGCTAATAAAAACACTCCAATGTGGGTCCATTTTCAGATGTACAAGCTAAGCCACCCCGAGGGTAAGTTAAAACACTTTAGGGCTGATAGAGAGCCAGCTGTGAAGAGATCTGTGTACAAACATATACACTCACATAAACATTTTAGTACTGGCTGCTGCCCTCAGAGTGGTATGTGTATTTTGTGGGAAGCCTTGAAAGAGGGTGAACTAAAATAAAACAAAAGCTGGGAAGAAATAAAGACTAGTTACGGGGAACTTTTCAGTCTTTGAAATGTATTGGCCTGTTTCCACGCAGATCCTTAATGGTTCTGCCCTCACACTGCTTATTCAGAGACATGTGAGTTGGTGCATTTTAATGTATTTTACTAAAAGACTTCATAAAAAAATAAAATCAGAAAAATATTACCTAAGCTCAGCTACCAATAATATCGCACTAACTCAAGTAAAAAGAATTGTAACCATTGATCAAATCAAAATGAAACTGATATCAAAGCAAACCAGTTAAGACTCGGTAGTAGACAGTGTTCCACAATTTAAATAGTTAGGTAACACAAAATGTAGTTATACAAGTCTAGAAATGGTTGCCCATTGGCTAGATACCCCAACAAAAGAATTTGATTGAAATCAATCAAATATATAATTTGGTTATTTAACTAGCTTAACATCAAAACCTAATTAGTATCTGGACCAAAGCCTGACAAAAATAATAATTTTTTTCTCAATAAATTCTATTCTTATATGATGACTAACCCCTTCCTGCCCTTGTAGCAATAAAGATTTCAAAGAATAGAATAGAAAACCAGAAGTCTGACAACTCCTATTTACCAGAAGTCATACAATGACAGCTTCGTGTCACTCAGGACCTTTAAATGTATAGCACAGAACATGCCCTAATGAATAGCTTGATGAGGTATTATATAAGGCTGTTTAAATCCAGAGGAACATTTCTTTCCAGAAATTTGCCTTCATGGCCAAATTGTGATTTATGCATATGCCCAAATCACAATCCAGGATTAAAAGTGTCCTCCTAAATGAGAACAGGAGTGAAAAACATAAATAGCAACAATATGAGAAGTCTCATTGCTAGGAAGTGATGAAACCAGAAAGCTGTCATGTGGAGTCCCTGACTTACAAAGGCATATAGTGCTCTATAGATCCCTGACTGAGCAGTAGTTATGTGAGCTTGGTAATAGCTGAAATACTTTGAGCATCCTTCAGGAAGTTTTTGTTTTCTTTCTTGGGTGGGAAAAGGTCAGAATAACATACGTCGCCATATTACAACACAGAAACTTTAAAAATAGATCACCCGAAAATTTAAGATTGCAAATCTGATGATTTAATGATTTAATGATTTAAGATTGCAAATCTAGCTCCTCAACACTCACTTATCAGCTGCTTTCTGAAGTATTATGTAAAGTCTTTTCTCCTAAATAATTACTCCCCTCCCAAACATATAATTATTCCAGTACGTTATTTACAGGAAAACGATACTTGCCAGAGATGGAAATAGGAAATAATTGATATAGAAAATGTTCACTGTGGAAAATGCATGTTGTCGTGATTTCCAACTGGCAGAGGATGACTTCTGCACTCTTTTAGGCCAAGTTTTCACTCATCTAGTTTAAAAAATAATCATTCAGATTTATCTCTGGAACTAGGGAGTAAGCAACATTATTTTGAAGCATCTGTGGTATGTTTCCTGCACCTAGAGCCAGAGGGGACAAGTTCATCTGAACACAAACTAGCCTAACTCAGAGCTGCAACCAATTCTCAATTTGGGAATACTTACTTGGCAAGACAACCAAATAAAAGCTGAAGAGAATAGGGAGTGTTATTAAAATTTCAGCAAAATGAAACTTGGTTACCAGGAAATCTTTGAAACATTATTTTAGCTATCAAGAAGCTTAGATGTTGTGAGAGAGTCACAGATTTAAACATTAGTACCAATACCTCATCTGAACTCTGTCATAATGCAGGTCAAGAGAACATCAGCATTGCTTCCCGGTCTTGAGAAGCCAGGGCTGGAAGAGGCTCCCTGGGTCACCAAACCCGGGCTCTTTATCACAGGCAGCTCTCTCAGACAATCTTTCTTTGAACAGATCAGACTCCCTGTTAGAAGTAGTTAGGATCCCCCTGCTTGACCCACCTTCCCCTCCACTGGTCCCATAAGTGATGGTGTACAGAGCCTCATTTCTCTGACAAGATAATTTCCTCGATCCTAAATTAGGTTCCACTGTTGAGGACTGCTGGCAGGACTATCCTTCCTCCAGAATATATGGAGAAAAAGCTGTGTCTTCCTTTAGACTTCATTTTGCCAGGCTGCACAAATCTGGGTCCTTTACAGCTCCAGCACATTGCTTGCACATTGATGCCACCTGAAATGCCCCAGGGTACCTGACATGTCACCCAATGGCTGTTCTGAAAGGCCATGGGTCCCCTCCAGCTCTTGCATCACACCTCAAACCGCTGGTAGCCTCAGGCATTCAACTGGTAATAGGTGTCTACAAGTGGGCAACTGAACTGAATCTTGAGTCTCCTTCCATGTTTGCAGTATTCCTTTGCCATATTGCCTTTCCTGAGTGACCTGACATGTTACTCCAAGGCACGCCTCTAGTACAATTGTTTCAAGACTTCTCTATGTCATGCTTAGATATTTTGCTTGATTAAGTTCTAGATCTACAAGTGCCTTGTTCAAGCTGTATCATAATCATCACTTTCAATCTAATGATAACCAATGTTCTTTTCCTCCTCAGCTGTTTTCAGTTAATAAGTTTCCAGGGTATGGAAAAAAAAACTTTTTTTTTTTTTTTGTAATTATTTATTTTATAAATGCTTAATCTTTTAATTTGCACTCCTAGATAGATTAGACTGAAATTTGTACTTTGCTTCCTGCAATAGTGAAATAACTGCTCTCAAGGGCAAAGCAAAACAAACCTCATGAGGCATGTACTTAATTCTGCATTGATGCGTATATATAAGACATTTTTTCTTCCAGCCTTGCAGCAATCGGCTTCCTCCCCAGTGCTTGAGTTTTAGTCAGTTTTCTCTATACTTACATGTATCACACAGTTCTCTACCTCTGTTAGTAATCAGAAAGTCTCTGACTTTGTGACCTCTTGTGGTTATGAATGTCAAATGTTCCCTGTGAATTTTATGAACTTTATTCTTGAAAACTTCCTTCTAAATATACCTGCCACCATTTTATTTTATCAGGTAAGATAAGTGGAACATAAATACGAGCCATTATTTTGTATTTTATTTTATTTTATTTTGTTTATCAGATTTTCCAGTGAGGCAAAATATCAAGTGGTTAAAAAGAGAAGTTTGTAGTGTTACTGTTTTTTTTCAATAAAGAAAATGACATCCATCTCATACCAGTGAATGTAAGGGGTAAATACTGTAGGTATTTACCACATTAAGTGGTGCTGTACCTAGATTCAACCTACCTAAATTTAGACAGCTTGCTAAGGTTTCTAAGTTGGAATGTGTTTGTCTTGGACTCCTTCTAAAGTCAGTGGAGAAAGAGAAGGAAAGTCACTGCAAGCAATCCAGTCAAATCTCTGTTTCTTTCTTTTGACTGGCATAGCTGGGTATGATTCTAGGCCTGAACATCTGCATCTGAAGAAGTTTCTGAACCAAAGATGTTGAGAAAGTTCATCTTGAAAAGAAAAAATTGCAACTAAGAAATTGCATTTGGTCAAAAAAGATATATATACACTATATATGCCCCTACCTCGAGTAAGATTATCCCCTGATATGCAGGTGCCTGTCACTATTGCAAATCAGATACAGCAATAACCTCATTGCAGGCTATGGAACAATGTTATTTTGGAAAGATTTCCATTTGCAGAAAACCTTTTTCTTACTCTAATTCTCTTCCAAGTACGAATACATATAGCAGCAGGTGATGGCCTGCACCATGAGTTGTGGCACATGTCCTCCTTCAGATGCTGCATTAAACCAATGTAATAAACCATTGCTGACCACTGGAAATCTCATTAAATGTTCGGAAAGATTAAAGAAGCTCACCCATGTTCAAGGGATATAAACATAAAATCCACTACACCTGGTAAGGGAAGTAATACCTACTTTTCCTTTAAATTAGTTTTCTAAGAGGTGAAATTGACCTTAAACTACATAAAGAAGATGACCTTCAAATACATACAAACAGGCTATTACAAATAGTCATCATTGTGCAGGTGAATCCTACATTGTCAATCACCCCCTGCCTGCTAACATCGCACAGTTACATACTGAATGTATGATTTTCTTCCAAATTCAGCTTTTAGTGATGGAGTTTCCATTTGCAAATAGGTTTTTTTCTTCTAAAGATGAAAGTTTAATATATGAAGCTGAGTACAATCCAAATAAACCATAGGCAAAACCAGCTATTAGTGACATTGCTATATACTTCTACTAAGTAATCTTCATGAAAGAAGATTCTTCGTCTTGAAAGTAGTTTCTTGACTCCATGCATCTACAAGAATATCATTGCAAAACATACGTTTTTAAAACCCTATTTTTCAGTCTAAAATTACTCATAGACACTTCATAATCATTTTTTTCTTGTTTTAGCACCTGCTTATAGAATAACTTTTCTAACTCCCCAAGATATACCCGCATGATGCCTTTGTAGAAAACAATAATATCTTAGGCTCTTTGACTGTGTTTCTGAGTCATTCTGGGATTCATCTTAAATGAAGGAGTAAAAGTTATCTTCAGTGGAAATAGATAGATTACCTGCATTGTCAATTTTCCTTTAAGAAGGAATTCACTTTCTTTCTGACATCAGGGAATAGGAAGAAATTGAAATAATGCTATTTTGATACTGAATTCCTGAAATAAACTTATTCCTGTGAGCAAGGAACAAAGTAATATTACTAATATGAATGAGAACAGTTTGGTGTAGCTATAAAAAACAATGAGTTTGTAAAGACAATGTATGTTTAGATACTATCTAATAGCTGCAGCATTTTATATTTCATCTTCTCACTTATTAGACTCCCATGCTAATAAGAGATCAGGGCAATGTTTTGAATAATCAGCACATTGTTCCAAAACAACATGGGTCTAAACATTCATTTAAGCACCCTTTTACATGAGTTTTCAAAAATAACATCAGGTTCCATCCAAGTCAGTGAAGGCTCTCAGAAAATTGTATTTTATAAAATCAGAACACATCTAACGTGTTTACACATAGATTTTGGAACATAAGAGATCAACATCAAATAAATTGGTTTCAGGTTCCAAGTAAGTGCAAGATGGAAGACAAAGACCCAGGCCAAGACGAATTTTAGTTTCCAGGAAATCTTGCTAGAATAAAAGAGAGGGAAAGCAAGATGGAAAATGGTCCATAAAGTTGATAAGAGTGGACATCTCAGGACCTGATGAAAGAAAAGCAGGTATCTAGTGTAGATATATGGGGAGAACAGCAGGGCATAAACGAAACTGCAGAGAAAATGATGAAAAACTAACAATGACTCTGTTAGAAATTCCATGTGCAGGGGGTGCATTAACTAAATAAGGAACAGATTATTCTGACCTGACACTAATATCTTCCCTGAAAGATATTAGTGTACGAGGCACTGGTGAGGCCACAACTGGAATACTGTGTCCAGTTCTGGGCTCCCCAGTTCAAGAGGGACAGGGAACTGCTGGAGAGAGTCCAGCGAAGGGCAACCAAGATGATTGAGGGATTGGAGCATCTCCCTTATGAGGAAAGGCTGAGAGAGCTGGGACTCTTTAGCCTGGAGAAGAGAAGGCTGAGGGGAGACCTTATTACTGCTTATAAATATCTAAAGGGTGGGTTGAAGGAGGATGGAGCCAGACTCCTTTCAGTGGTTCCCAATGACAGGACGAGGGGCAATGGGCATAAGTTGGAACATAGGAAGTTCCGTTCCAACACACGGAAAAACTTCTTTACGGTTAGGGTGACAGAGCACTGGAACAGGCTGCCCAGGGAGGTTGTGGAGTCCCCTTCTCTGGAGATTTTCAAGACCCGCCTGGATGCAGTCCTGAGTAATGTGCTCTAGGCAATCCTGCTTTAGCAGGGGAGTTGGACTAGATGATCTCTAGAGGTCCCTTCCATCTCTGAAAATTCTGTGATTCTGTGTGATTCTGTGAAAGCACAGTTAGCACATTTCATCACAGCGACATGCCCTCCAGCCATTGCTTCCCTACAACCAAACTGGTGTCCTCGGCAAGGGTCTCCATCGGTCCCTTCTGGGCTGTGCTGCCCCACATGACTCACACCACCCCCCAGCCAGCCGCAGCCAGCTACGCCAAACATTGCCCACCGCTGAAGTGGGTTAGTGCCCTGATGTTCTGGCCAACACCAGTGGTTTCTATTTGAGGAAACCTAATATTACGTAGTGACATTCTTTCCATCAAGAGCTACAGCTCCAGCCATGCAATAGCCCTTGACAAATAATGAGCAACTGCTAACGTAACATCATCCACCATAATAACAGTTGATACTGTTTTACCAGAGCTCTGCAGAGAAAAGCAGACAAATAAATTCAAATCATCCCATTTAAAATGAAGGCTTGTGAATGGAAAGAAGATTCCCTTCAGGAAAGATTAAGAATTTTTTTTTTTTTTTACAGCAGCAAAAAATTTTAAGGCTATTGGTCCTCTACACTTGGAACAAGCCATTGGTGTGTGCTCTGCTGGAGTGCTTACTCAACTCTGGTTGAGTAAGGAAATGCTGGAAGAGGTTTTAATGTCATTCGTTATTCTCACGGTAAAAACGAGACTTTGTTTTTCAGAGGTCGAACTGTTTCTAGTCTAATCACACGCAGTTGCTTAGATAGTGAGACAAGCGGGACTAATTCAAGGGTAGTATAAATTAGACATCGCCTTTGCAGAGTAGTTCCACTGCTCATTGCACAGTGGCATGTCAGGAAGAACTTAATCAAGCTAATTGTCTGAAAACATAAGGTCAACCTCAAGGTAGAAAAAACAGCTGGTAATAAAACCCTCTTCTTCTCAGAAACAATTATACGGTTTGACTGAACAAGGGTGTCTTGATCCTGCATGTTGTGGAGATCAGTAAGAGTAAAAAACGCTCACCATTTTTACTAGTGGCTTAGCAACTGGCAGGACTGGGCCAGCAAAGAAATTGTACCAAAACAACAAATGTGTAGGGGATCAAGCACCAGAATGCGTCCATCCGAATATGGTAAACTATATAGAACTGAGAATCACATGTAGTGGCAGGGGACCCTAAAAGTATACTCATATTTATTTCTGAAGAGCAACCGTTTGGATGAGAGCTGTGTCAAAGTGCTGCACATATTTGACAATCATTTACTGGCAAGTTCTTGGCATTTTGCTTCAGGGAATCTCATGTCCTTAGACTGCTTTTTGGAGGATAAAACTGTGAGTGGGATTCAGTTCAGGGTTAATACACCTACGTTAAATGTCTAAATGTAGACATCGACATTTAAGGTAAGTCCCTAAACACCCCCTGATGTACATGGATAGCTAGGATGGGATTACATTTCCCTAAACAGAGAGTCTAATGACCTTTAAGATACCCTACATGTCCGAGACATCCCTGGGGACTGGCTGAAAAAGAGTATACCCTTCTTTGTCCACAGGCAGAAGGCAAGCAGGATGCCATCTCAGATGTCGCTAGACATCTATCTTTAGGCAACTTTACACAGCTTTAGTCAGTAGAATTAGCAGCCTTTGCAAAGTGATTCAACTCACTTTAGGTATCTACATGCTGGTCAGCTGCAACACCTTCTAGGCTACGCTTTCAACTAGCATACTTATAGACACCTGCGTATGGACCCTGTGTGCACACGCTGAGTAGAATTCACTTGCCTGAATATTNGAGGTAAGTCCCTAAACTCCCCCTGATGTACGTGGATAGCTAGGATGGGATTACATTTCCTAAACTAATGAGTCTAATGACCTTTAAGATACCCTACATGTCCGAGACATCCCTGGGGACTGGCTGAAAAAGAGTATACCCTTCTTTGTCCACAGGCAGAAGGCAAGCAGGATGCCATCTCAGATGTCGCTAGACATCTATCTTTAGGCAACTTTACACAGCTTTAGTCAGTAGAATTAGCAGCCTTTGCAAAGTGATTCAACTCACTTTAGGTATCTACATGCTGGTCAGCTGCAACACCTTCTAGGCTACGCTTTCAACTAGCATACTTATAGACACCTGCGTATGGACCCTGTGTGCACACGCTGAGTAGAATTCACTTGCCTGAATATTGGTGTGTGGGGCCATAAGGTGATACACTAGGGTATCACAGATGTCCACAGGAAATTAATAGATTATGACATAAACCCAGTGGAAGACCCACGCCCTTCTGGAGTAACAGGCAAGACATGTTCTGCCCCACACACATCAGCAGTGTGGTTCTGCCTGAGAACCAGTGATGCTGGTAAGCAGTTCCATGTCTCAGATCAGCAGTGCAAACTCCAGCTCACAGACTCCCCGTGGCTGCCCATAGTCACCTCTAATTAATGGTAGCTGGACCCAAAATGTCAGTAGGGAAAGAAGAGTCAGTTCTCCTGAACTAGGTCAGGTGCAAGTCATGACAGGCAGGACACTGGCTGCCTCTGCAGCAGGTATCCTCTGCCAGACGGCTCATTTGGAAGAGCCAAGGAGCACGCTGAGTTCAGATGTCCGCTGGGGAAGGAGGCATGCACACAATGTACAGCAAGGCAGCTGCCACACCAGGGGTGTTACTGTCAAACTGCTGCCTGGCTGTGCAGCCCATAAAAAGCTACACACTGGGTCAGAGGAATGGAAAGGAGCATGTCTCACCTCCCCATTGTGTCAGAAGGTCAGCAAAGACTGAGACTTCAAAGATGCTGGTAACATACTGGAAGGGATGGGAGATGCCTGTGCAGTTGCAGCTCATTGCACAATCTAGAGTTTGCCACGCACTTGTTGCTACCAATAGTAAAGTCAAGAATGTCTCACATTAAATTTGTATCTGATGAGCAAATGAAGCGATAATACATTAGCAGTCATCACTTGGCATATATGAGGCTGTTGCAGGCACTGCTTCACTTTTGGGGCAATTAAAGTTTTTGCCTTGACACAAAGCGCTAGCAGGCAACAGGGTGTCATCATCCCACAGTTTGGTACCCTGTTACTCCACATTTGAGCAGACGTCAGAGCCCTTCTGGGCTGCCATCTGGTAATTTCTGATCTATGATATTTGGCTCACTATTTGCCCCACTAGAGATATATATACCGCTAGGATTAAATCAGAGGCACCAAGATTTCCCAATAATTTTCATAGATACATGATTATCATATCACATTAGAAAGGCAAAACAGCAAAGAATATAAATGATGAATACATATGCAAGTATTTCAACACTAAGAGAGAAAGTTTCACAGTCCAACACACTTCACTATTCAAAATGCTTTCCAGATATTTAGCTGATATTTTACTTTGCTAACTTTCACCCCATTACTTCTAATTATACTCACACTGACCTACTTAAGTAAATTTTACTAACAGCCTGCTTATTGACAACCATTCATCCGAGTTATTTTCATCTATGACATCTAGTAACTAGAAAGATTTGGGTTATACTCGCTATATGTCTGCCTTTTGCTAGGGGACATTAGGCAAAGCGTTCTAGTACATTCACAACTTGTTGCTGTCATATTTTCAGGGGTGACAGCATAAGATGACTTCAGTATCATGTGCCACCTCTGAAGCAAGAGTCTTTACCCTTACCTTTGCCTTCACATTTCTTCAATCAACTTTTCATTTCATCCACACCTCTCCTCCAAAAAAAAAACAACCAAACCAGACTAAACTCAAAATAGCAAGTGTAAAGGAAAACGAGCCAGCCTTCTGGAGAAAACTGTTAGCAGCCTATCTGCCAAACTCCAGTTTGTGTCAGGTGAGAAGGCAGAAGTGAAGAATCGAATTGGCTGGTGACCAGCTCTACTTCTACTCTACAAGTTCAGTCTGCTTTGATGAGAGCAGCTGAGTGATTGCTAAAATAACTAAACACTGCAATATTGCTTTTAACTGTGCAAAGCCAGCCTGATCAAGAGCAGCCAGTGAAGAGGAAGCAGGAGCAGGTGTACCTGTGCCTGCGATGACAAGAGCCCTGCTGTCTCAGCTATATTCAGAAAACCACCTGCTACTGCAGATCTGCGTGTGACAGAACCAAGGCATAAGGAAGGCACCAGTTTGCTTATTGAGACGTGCTTTGTGCTCCTTAAAAGCATCTGCAAGCTTTCAGTGGGTCACGACGGTGCACTGGAGCTTAAGTGTTATTTTTTCTTGCTGTGATGCCCAGAGGAATAGATACTCTGAGACTGCATCTGCCTCAGCGAATAACGCAGTGCAATAGGAGCAGACCTCTAGAGTGACACAATCGGTGCTGAGAGCCCTGTATTTCAGGGGATTTACCTCAGATGAGCTCTATCCTGGTCCTGTGAGCTCAGCAGTAGCAGCTGGGATGTGGTGGGCATGCTTCTGGAGCACACCCTCTGGATTTGGGTCCTGTGAAGGAATCTAGTTCACATGCTTCAGAATGCTCTGCAGTATTAAAGCGTGGTGGTAGGAGAAGGACAATTAGGGGATTCACTAGGAGGTTACTCTGTTGATGTGGTATCAGACTAAAGTAGATGCAGCTACAATAACTGAAGCTATTGTTTTCAGAGTTCAAAGTCTAGCACTGACATAAACTGCTCTGATCATTAAATACCTAAGAAAGTTCCTCCTGGCTCACTGCTACTTGAGAGTTTTATAGTTATTTCCATGGATTCTGGTGGCTGCTACAATTTTTTAAGACGTATTTGGTGTGAAAGAGCTTGATCAGGGGAAGGTTTCAGTTACCTATACTACATCTTCAGTGCATGAATAGGTTCCTTACTCTGTATGTAGAAATGCTTAAAGCCTTCAGGATGGGGTCACAACATGACAACATTTCAGAAAGATGTAGCCAAATCCCACTTCTTTGTGGGAAGCTAGTTGCCTCCCTCATTCATAGATCTACAGGAAATTATTCCTCTTTAGGTAAGACTCACAGTCTTTCTCTTGAAGGTATGACAACATAATCTATTTTTCAGGAAAATAAGCTGGGCTCACTGCTTTCAAAACAGAAAGACATGCAATTCTTGCTTTGCATAAAATGGTTCATTGTTCAGAGAAATGGGCCAAATCTTGAAAGAAGCATCCTGAGATAGTTTAAACCCATATCTCCTAATCACAATGTTACTCTGAAGGATCTTATATTCCAGTATTCCTTCTGAATTTTGCCACTGAAGAAGAGATTAAAAATTAACTAGACTACAGAGAGGCACGAGAGTGTGATGCCAAAAACTAGTGCTTACAGCACTCAGCTGGAAGAGTCAGTCTTCAGTTCTTCATTCAGGACTGGCAAGTATTAAAGGGTCAGGAGATAAAACAGAAATCTTTGGGGAGGAGAGGATTTCAAGACATTACTTTCACCAGGCACAGTGTTAGAATTATAGCAGGACTCTAATCAGAATATGTTCAAATACTGACTACATCAGTGGACAAGGGAAGACCTACGGATGTCATCATCTGGACTTCTGTAAGGTTTTTGACACGTCCCCCACAACATCCTCCTCTCTAAATTGGAGATGTATAGATTTGATGGGTGGACTGTTTGGTGGATGAGAAATTGGTTGGATGGTTGCATCCAGAGGGTAGTGGTCAACGGCTCAATGTCCAGATGGCAATCGGTGACAAGTGGTGTCCCTCAGGGGTCTGTACTGGGACCAGTATTGTTTAATATCTTCATCAATGACATAGACAGTGGCATTGAGAGCACCCTCAGCAAATTTGCAGATGACACCAAGCTCAGTGCTGTGGTTGACACACCTGAGGGACAGGATGCCATCCAGAGGGACCTGGCCAAGCTTGAGAAGTAGGCCCATGGGAAAATCATGAGGTTCAACAAGGCCAAGTGCAAGGTCCTGCACCTGGGTCGGGGCAACCCCTGGTATCAATACAGGCTGGGGGATGAAGGGATTGAGAGCAGCACTGCCAAGAAGAGCTTGGGGATACTGGTGGATGAAAAACTGGATGTGAGCTGCAACGTGCACTCACAGCCCAGAAAGCCAACTGGCTTCATAAAAAGAAGCGTCACTAGCATCTTGAGGCAGGTGATTCTCCCCCTCTACTCTGCTCTGGGGAGACCCCACCTGGAGTACTGCATCCAGCTCTGGAGTCCTGAGCACAGGAAAGACATGGACCTGTTGGAGTGGGTCCAGAGGAGGGCCACAAAAATGATCAGAGGGATGAAACACAGGGTTTTTCAGCCTGGAGAAGTCTCTGGGGTGACCTTATTGTGGCCTTTCAATACTTAAAGGGGGCTTATAAGAAAGATGGGGACAAACTTGTTAGCAGGGCCTGTTGCAACAGGACAATGGGTAATGGTTTTAAACAAAAAGAGGGTAGATTCAGTCTAGATATAAGGAAGACTTTTTTTACAATGAGGGTGGTGAAACACTGGAACAGGTTTCCAAGAGAGGTGGTAGATGTGCCATCCCTGGAAAACATTCAAGGTCAGGTTGGACAGGGCTCTGAGCAACCTGATCTAGTTGAAGATGTCCCTTCCCAGGGCAGTGGGGTCGGACTAGATGACCTTTAAAAGTCTCTTCCAACCCAAACCATTCTTTGATTCTATGAAATTGATGGCATGGTCTCAAAACAGAGAAAATGAACTGAAAATTATAAAGTAATTTTTGCCCTATACTCCACCTTTCATGTTGGAGCAGTCGCTGGACATTTTCAGTTTTGGAGCTGGGCCCTGGCGAGAGTGAGAGAGAGTGAGGGGACCGTTACGTGGCTAGGAAAGCACAGAGTCCCAGTGTTGGTGGGGCTGTGAAGGCACTGCCAAGTGATAGTGAGGGCAACCAACAGCTTTCAGCCCTAGCTCCTTTCATGTGGGAGCAGCCACTGGATGTTTTCAGTTTCCAAGCTGGGCTGTGGCAAGAGTGAGAGAGAGTGTTGTTTCAGTTATAATTGGCGATAGCAAAATGTTGTTCTGCCAGTATGTAATATTGATTCTGAACATGTATTGAAAGAATTTGGATTTATGCTTTCTATACACAGTGCAGTACAGATTAAGTGAGCAGAATATAATCATCAAACAAGGAAAAGTCACTCTATTTTGGATGGCACTACAAACTTTTAAAATTATAGTTTTTAAACTCTATCCAGGATTTTTACTGACCTCCAGAACAAGTCGAGTGATTTGTCTCTAGCTACCTCTACTCTATTTTTTTTCCTTCCTGACTAAAAACAAACCTCTGCAGTTGTTTTTTAAATTTTTTAAACATTTATATATAATGGACCAACATGGGCAAAATAATATGAAAGATTCATTGAATTTTTTAACTATTCTTCAGAAACTCTGCAAATCAACCTTGGCAGTGAAATATGGCTTCAGATGGCAAGGCAAGGCAAAACTACTTAAAAATATCTCCGTAAAAGTCTCCTAGGAACAATAATTGAGGGATTTCTAATCACTTATGTTCATTTGCAGGTCAGAACCAACTCTGTCATCTAGAAAACCGTGTAAGTTGCTGCATTAATTATCATGTGGCCTTTTTAGAAACAAATCTGCTTAGTTGTTACCACTATGTTGAGTCTGAATAAAGATGCTTTGCATATTCTTTTTCTTAAGATAATGTTCTCCATACACCACCTACAAATGCCTAAATGGAGCTGCACTGTATTGTGATACTATTTCTGATTATTACTAAAAGAAAGCTAAAAAAAGCTCCTCACATGAGAGAACTTTGTTCTTTTTTAGCGTTTGCTTCAGCAGACATGGCGGTATTCTAAATCACAGCGATCATATGGATCAAAAACATCTTCAGCATGGATGTTTCCTCTGAAAATACATTCATATTACTTAAATCTTCTGGCATAGTTGGCAAAATGTAGTTGGAGGATGGAGACAGATGTCCAGCAGCCTAGTAGGTTGCCAGGTAAAGGGGATGTGAGATGTTTCCTGATGCTTAAACAACCTTTAAAGTGGATCCAGTTATGACTTTTTTAATAGCCAGACATTTGCAGAATAATGAAACTCCAAGGACTATTCCATGAAACTTGCAATATAGCATTGAAGGGAAAAGGCTGTCATCTTGCATCAAGTTAATGTCCTACAAATAATTACCACTCCTACAAGGCCATCACTCTCCATCTCAAATAGATCAGTTGCCCAGTGCAAAATTCTAAGCTTTTGTCAGCCAACTGGTGAATATTTCAAACTCCTCCATCCTGAGCTTGTAAATCAAGAAAAAAAAATCGCTAAAATAAGATGTTCTGAACTACGCCTTCCACAGTGGTCAAGTCGACAAGTAAAATATTCCTCATTACTTATATAAATATATAATTTGTCTTATTGGAATACCTAGTAGCTACTACCTGAAATGCAAAGCCATCATGGTGGTTATTGAAAAATTTACTTTGGAATGTAATACTTGATGTATAAAACCAGAAACAGAAATATAAATGCCCAGTATCGCACACTATGCCAGAAACATACTTGGAAAAAAAGAACTGAATTTTTTTTGTACTTTTTCTGATCCCTGGCCATTAATTCATACTGCAAGTGTACCCAGGGCTGTGCAGTTAAGAGTATAACAAACTATTTCACCCTGAGGGAGAGGATGCAGGCAAAGACAATAATCTAATCATGACAAGGTGACAATGAAATGACTGCCAATGAGTTTTAAAGTTAATTGCATGAGGAACATACTGGAGTGACTAATGCCTGTCTCCTGTAGGTTCTCAAAACAGACACAGAATGTTGTAGGGCAATTGTGAAAGCTTCTCCATGTCCCGATACTATGCCTTCACTCTCACCAAGACAAACAGCCAGTTTCGTCTTTGCCCACGACACTGAGATCATCGTTTCTAACTGGCATGTAAACTGTTGTGGAGGAATTCCTCCCACCTAAGTTTAGTTGTCTAAATTTAGTTGTCTACAGTAGGCTTAGTTAAATTTAGTTAAATTAACTAAGGGGAGTCCTCCTTTACAGTCAGTGTAGTAAAACAGGCCGCTACAGAGGGAAATTCCTCGTAAAGTATCTCAGGTACTTCCTTTAGGATCAGATTAATTCCTGCTGGAGATGTTGGGGACTACAAGGGAGGCTGGCATTGATTTACCTAGATTTAGACATGCCTAAATGAAGTAGGAAGACACTTAGTATGTCATTCAGAAAATGGATTTAGCCCACAAACTCTTTCCATATGGGCCAGAGAAGAGTTATGAAAGGCAGTAGGAGAAGGCTTAATAATATATTAAAGTGTATTTTGGATAGATGGTTATTTAGATCTGTAGTTACACGTTTGTATAGATTTAGAGTTGTTTTGCATAGGGGAATTAATATTAACCTTTAAATCAACTTTGATAATTATATTTGTAAAAAAAAAAAAGTGTGATATGCCTAATTCTAACACTTGACAAATTATTTGTAACTTAAACCTTAATCAAAACAGGTCTTAGTTTAATTCATGTTTTGAAGTAGTTAGTCTGAAGCTTGACAAGTTTTATCAGTTTTGAGAGACTGTACTATAGTATCTTTACAGAAACTTTTAATTTTCATCTATTATAAAATAAATTTATATTAACTTATTTGACCCAAACCCCTGTAGCCATTTATATACTTGCTATATAAAAGGAATGATGACCCTTTGGAAAAATTATTTTTCCCTTTCTTGTTAGGTGAACACAATGTCCCTGGTACAACATGTAACTTAAAATTGTGGAGTGACCATATGACAACACCAGGCACATTGGAGAATTCAGATCTAAAATGGTACGATTCGTGGATTTCAAATCTTTCATTCATGCCACTGTGTGAAGGTCAGATGTTGATATTTGAGTTGGTTAAGGACCGTGGAATGTTTTGCTTCTCAGCTGAGAATATTCTTCCCAAGCAGCCGCAGGGCTCGTTCCTGGGCCTAAATCAAGACTCGAAACATTCCACGACCCTTCGCCTTGTAAACTGGAACATCAACATCTGCCCCACATACCACCCCTCCAGAAAGAGGACACGTGGACTGAAACGTCATTAGATGTATTCTTACATATAATTTAGGAAAAGACAGCTACAAGCCACGACAGTGGTTGTAAATATTAATTGGATTAAAAAACCTGTATGTTTATTAATTGGGTTTTCAGCTGCTATAGGTTTGAAAAAGCAAATTCCAGGAGATGTCAGCTTCTTCAGACCTTGCTTTTATGTTTGTAAATAATTTCGTAATGAGAGTTAGCCAGAAGAAAGCATTCTCCAGACTTTCTGCTGTAATAGAGTATGTACTACAGCTTTTAAAACCTGGTGGTGGGAAACTTTGATTTACTACCTTCAATTTCACATTTTTCCAGAGTTTCTTCAGGACACTTATCTTACTGGAGACAGAACAAATAAGCTGTTATTAGAAATGAACACTTCAGTAGCATTTCTACCACCATTTCCTATTTTTAATAATGATATTAATCATTAGGCTTTGTACTTCAGACGGTTGCTTATGTTCAGAACTATTTCTCTTCTATTTTTGGATCTGATCCGTCAGCACTAAACATTTCATTCCCACACAACAGCCTTAAAGAGACACTAAGGCCACATCGGAAACTACAAAAAAAAAAAATGTTTAGAAACAACTGTTCTTGCAGCATGTACACAAAGTGTAGCTGCCATGTAACAGAACCTCAACCGCTCTAACATATCACAGTTTCTTCCTTGTGGTTCCAAAAAAAGATCACGATCAACCAGATGACATCTGCACCCTGAGAGTAAGCTGTGAAAATGCTTGCTTATTACTTAATCCACTGCATATTTCCTGTTTGATATTAAGCATAGAAAGCTTTTCCATAAAGCCAACCACTTTGTTGTAAGAAGCATCTACCTCTACTAAATCAGGAGGCAACAACACCTTTGATGTTATGATTAACTTCTAATGAAGAGCCAGTTTAAATTGCAATATATTCAGTAACGGATTGAGATCAGGCAATGATCAGGATGAATCCAAACTGAGACAAAGGAAATGTGCTCATGTGGTAAGCTATTGCTAATTCAGGTCTGCAAGGGGTTGGGGAGTGATCCAGGAGACCTGCAGAGAGGGAAGCCGGTGATCCAGTACAATGGCTTGGGAAGTTCAGATGCCAGCACCCAGGAAAAGCAGCTGCAGAAAGCTGGCGGCAAAAGAGTGCAATCCACTGCAGACTGCAGAAATTGTGGAAAAGGAAAACCTTCACTATTGGGAAGGAAGAAGATGAGGGTTTAGGAGGACAGCACCAGAGCCATCACCAATTTCCCTTAAAGGACTGCACCCTTGTTAGAAATATGCTACGTGAAGACTGGGATGTAGGATGTCTCATGTTTCAGGGCGCTCTTCATCCAAAATAATTCCAGTGCCTCCCTAAATGACATAATCTATGCCAACAAAAGCACTTGTCCGTTGCCATAGCATTTTTACAAGTACAGCTGTGTTGTCTGGTGAGTATGGCCTTTCTCATCCAGCTAAATGACATAAATATGCAAGGAAAATATTTTAAGACATCTCTCTAAAGTTAAGCAAGAAGTCTGTGGAATGACTGAAGGCTTCTAATTAATTAAAAGTTTTCTTCCCTCTCTCTGGATCATGTCAAAATTCTCAACTTCTCGTCTGTATTAGAGATTATATTTAAGACATTGCTCTGAGATTGTTAGAATTTTTTTTTAACGGCTCAGTGACATTCAGTCACTGAGTGGATATAGTACATCCTCTCCAAATCAATGTTATTGAAGGCAGTCCTGAAAACAGGATCTTAAATTAAAAACACTGGCTGACTGTTACTGGCACCACCTTAATTACTAAATGCAATAGGACACAGGGCTGAAATGATTACTAAATTGATTACTAAATAATTACTAAATTTCTTTGTAAGTAGTCAAAATATATTAACACAGAACGCCAAATGTGGTATCATTACATACAGTTCCAATAGCTGGTCTTTGGTGCAATTCTTACTTTCAAAGAAAAATAGACTAATTTTTGCCATAAATTAATGATTGTAAACTTTTGTCCTAAAAGGTGGGAATCAACTGGTGTTTCTTCTTTGCTGCAGTATCTTTTAAATAAGGTGTGGCAGATGTTGGTTCAAGAAGTGTTCTGAAAGGGGAATAAAGTTGATTTGGAAATGAGCGCCTTTTCTTTTCAGCTTGATTCTTTTTGTCTCAGGGAAAAAATCCCCATTTTCTTAAGTCCCATTGTAATTGTCTGAAGCAAATAATACACATAGCCGAGATTACTTTAGTAAAATGTAGAACCATCTTTTATGGTATTTCTTTCTAGAGAAAGATAAGAGTCTTTTTTTTTTTTTTTTT
>VUYV01000119.1:2127513-2160845 GCA_008711295.1 Anarhynchus alexandrinus
GGGGGGGGGGGTGTCTATTTAAGCCTGTGTGTTAGCAAATGTAAACCAGATTATACTGCTGACAAATTTTCTCAAATCAAGCATTTTTAGCATGACCTTTTGAGGTGTGTTTATTCTTCTGGTTTGACCAAATTCAGATTTGAGATCAGTAGCTTTCCTGATAATCAGGTGAATTATTTCATCATCTTCCACTGCCATGAGCATGAACGTATTTCTGCTTGCAGAAATACCTTATGACAAAAAGGTTTTGATAAAGTTGTGTTCAAGTTATATAATTTTCATTCTAAACATTATACCCAAATTTGAAAAAAAAATCGAAGTTTTTTCACATAGAACTAAGCATATAAACTACTAGTAGCAAGTCCTACTAGTTTAGAGGAGAACTTATGTTTATAAAGGGCTGCTGTAGTAATTCTTACATACTACATCTATTTCAACAGAAGAGCAACAGAGGTTGAGAAAGTTACTGGGGAAAAACAATAACCCGAAAGCTAGAGGGTGTGAAAATATCTAATTAAAGTTGGACTAATAATCTCTGCTTTGCTGATTTCCTTTGCATGGAAGAAGAGAAACCCAGCAATTATCATCTAAAACAAATTACATTCCCTGTAGCCTTTCTGAATGAAAACAGTGTGCTGTGTTGATACATGAAAACATAACCTACCCCTGCCCTTTGGACATGCTCAGAAGGTGTGTCAATAATTGGGTTTAGGGCGGGTTTAATCCTTCATTAATACCAGGAAGCAGCTGGTGCCCCTGTGTTGAGTGGTGTGAATGTCAGTGTGTGGCTGTACAGCCCTTTCCCAGCGATCATACCAGTGCCTATGTAGTATCTGTACATGTCACATGAACGGTGTGTAGCTACACATCTTCTTCCCTCCTCTGTATTTTGGCCAGAGTTATGTTTGCTGCTGGATTTATTTGCTGTCAGTGAATCAAACGTGGAGCTCCAGCTTGTGATGTGAATATGTAGCTCCTTATGGTGTGGTGCAGGAACCTGCTGAGCTTGAACAGAAATGGCAAAAATAAAGGGTGGTTGTGAATGGAATTCCACATTGTGGAGACTGTGGCTGAGACACCATGTTGTCACACCTGCCAATAAAAATAAACTTCCTTCTTGGTATTTCTTTTTCTCCCTCTCCTTCCTCATATCATTGAAAAGTTAAATTTTCATTAGAAAATTTGTTCTTACATTTCCCAGTGTAGCTACTTGTTCCACCTTGGTGTAACTCCAAGCAGGGAGTGTTGCTGCCGACAGAGCTCCGGGAACCATTTAATTCCACCCTGCTCAGAGCAGAGAGAGGCTATAGCAGTTAAATTATTCTAGGTAATCTCCACTGTCTTCCCCAGCACAGAAACAACCCAAGGAAACGTTCAGGAAAATAAAGCTAATGTGAACAGACTGCCTGCGTACTTACTTTCTCCTCTCCTTTGCTCTCCGAGAACAGAAAACCTTCGGCTCAGAGGCGCAGAGCCCTGGGCATTGCATTTCTTTGGAAACTTATGCAAATTTAGGGTGATGTGCATTCAGTTTGTTCCTCACCACTCTGTTTATCTTTTCTATTACTTATCACAAAGTAGTTATAGAATCATAGAATCATAGAATGGTTTAGGTTGGAAAGGACCTTGAAGATCATCG
Source organism: Anarhynchus alexandrinus (assembly GCA_008711295.1). Classification (NCBI taxonomy): domain Eukaryota; kingdom Metazoa; phylum Chordata; class Aves; order Charadriiformes; family Charadriidae; genus Anarhynchus; species Anarhynchus alexandrinus. Next base: position 2,129,153 of record VUYV01000119.1, read on the forward strand.
AGTTCCAACCCCCCTGCCATAGGCAGGGACACCTCCCACTAGACCAGGTTGCCCAAGGCCACATCCAGCCTGGCCTTGAACACCTCCAGGGATGGGGNGGGAACCATTTAATTCCACCCTGCTCAGAGCAGAGAGAGGCTATAGCAGTTAAATTATTCTAGGTAATCTCCACTGTCTTCCCCAGCACAGAAACAACCCAAGGAAACGTTCAGGAAAATAAAGCTAATGTGAACAGACTGCCTGCGTACTTACTTTCTCCTCTCCTTTGCTCTCCGAGAACAGAAAACCTTCGGCTCAGAGGCGCAGAGCCCTGGGCATTGCATTTCTTTGGAAACTTATGCAAATTTAGGGTGATGTGCATTCAGTTTGTTCCTCACCACTCTATTTACCTTTTCTATGACTTATCACAAAGTAGTTATGCAAGAAAATGTAATAACATGCAAAGACCATGCCAGAGGTGGTGGCTTTGCCCCAGCTGCCCAGAAAACCAGCCTGAAATGCAGAATATTTGTAAAAGCTAGGTAGTCCAAGCCTGTTATTTTTGGCCTTCTCTTCTCTGCAGACTTCCATACTTAACATGTTTTATGTCAATAATTCATAATTGTAATTACATTAAAACTTTGTCATCATGTCAACAGTCCAAACAGCTAATGAATATGTTAATCAGCTCTTACACTTCACAGAGTATTATACAATGTGCTGCAAAAAAATAGGAGGAAATCTGCAAGCTGAAATATTGACAATGTCTTTTAGTTTGGGGTCATTACTTAATGACAGACTAAGGGTCTGCAGAGGATCAAAATGCCATTTCACAGTGGATTTCAAAGTTTCAAAATTGGGCTTTGTTCCAAATAATACTATTTCAATATTCCTCCAGAAGATGAAATGCTGAGAGACGGAAGTATGGGGAGAGAATATGTTGATGAATCAAAAGAAAAAAAAAAGTTACAATTTTGACATTACTAGTGCATTTAAATAATTTTTAAATGAAATTAAAAAATCCAATAACTACAACTTTTTGAAACATTGTTCCAAATATATCAAATCTGATCATTCTAACATTCTGAAAATATAAATCTCCCCCTGCAGTTTTCATCCAAAATGTAATTCTGATATCAAGTATTCTGCTAAATGTTGGACACAATTTTAATCTGTCTTCTCATTTTTACTACCTCTAAGTTTTACTGACTTTGATTTACACTGAATGGCAACTCATGAATCTCATTAGCAGAACAGATTATGTTCATTACTTTCTACTTCAGATTTCAGATGCAGTGATGTAAATTTTTTTTAACTCTTCACTTGTTAAGTACACATTACCAAATCTGTGGACACAGAGCAAACTGTAATATGAACTATGTGAAAAAATATTATTACTGGAGATGCTCCTACCATATAACAGGTCTGCATTCCTATTGGAATATTTATATTGTTTATATTTATATTTTAATACTTTTATATATATTTATATATGCTATTAAAAGTGATTACATTTCTGTTACGGATTACATATTTAAAGACAAAAATCAATCGCACTTATGTTTTAAAAGACTGAAATAGATCCAAATCTCTGTACCACTAACCATATTTTTGGATCAAAATGTAAGGTTACAAATATAGCATATATAGCATTTTATGTGATTTCATTAAGAGCAGTCACACAGTCTTTAAGTCACATAGATACCAAATTATATTAAAAGAAATTTCTATCCTTCCTATAACAGGAATGCAACCTGGGTACCTATTTCCGTAGAAATATTCCATTATAAATTAAAATTAACTAAGAAAAAACACTGATTTTTGAGTGTGTGTGTTTGCATGTCAGGAGATTCACTAGTTCTTATAAGGCAGATGATGCCTCCCTCTTACTATCTTCATATTTGTTTGATGAAGTTCGAGGAACACCACATTGAGATTCAGGGTTCTTTATATAAAATATGCAAATAGCAGCTATAAAAGATTCAGGTGATCTGCATAAAGCGCCCTCAGGCAAGGTTCATTACACCTTAATGGAACTAGAAATTTGAAAAAAGTCCCATGTGCCCATGTTTAACTGCCTGAAATAAAGCAAGAGGCGAACCGTGCAACGCTGATTCATTTCCTCAGTAGGTTTTTTGCTCATGTAAGGACCCTCATAAAGAAGACAGAATTAGCAAGAACCTAGGATACACTGCAAAAGGCACCACAGCAGTATCATTAAAGAATCTCCATAGACTAAGAAACATTGGTTCAGGCCTTATTTAGGAATTTACTGATCCTTATCGTGCCTTAACTATGCTGGTCTGCCACCATCCTTGCTGTCTGTGAAGATCTGCCAACAGTCCCGTGCTGCTCACTGCAAAATGCTTTCACAGGTGATGTACCACCCAGTTATGAGAAGCAGGAGCTTCGGGCCCACTGAGGCCAGAGGGGAGGATGCCCTTGTGCTTTGAGATTATGCAGCTGCTACATGACTGTCCCACTCACACGTGCTGAGAGTCTTGAGTCAACCCATTTGCAACCTTCTCCCAAGTCCTGAGCTCTAAGCACAGTGACAGAAGGACAAGGACAGAGTTGAGGACCACAATGTCCTCCTTTGGCCAGACATGACTTGTGTCACACTGCATTTCTGTCTGCTGGGCACATCTATGCAGAGGAATTGCATGCCCAAGAGGGCATCTTGACCTCTACAATTAATACAAATGAGGCCTTTATCTTCCTTGGTGTTTTTGTCTTGCCTACAGAGGTCGGTAAAAGAACAGGTTTCAGCCATATTCAGCTATGCACTGAGGTAACAGAGAGCCATAAAATTTATATATTATTTTATTTTCTCTGTTATTCCCTTTGGACAAACAGTTGCAACCAGCCTGCCTGGGATGGGTTCTATGCATGTCTTGTAAGGCTGCGCTGGCAGATGGTCCTATGTCCCCAAAACACGTACTATAAAAGAACCAAAACAGAACAGCTCTCAAACCCTGCCATGTACACCAGCAACTTCAGCTATCAGATATTCCCATGGGGTTTCAGCAACCTGAGGCCTATGACTTGAGTAATGAAGCAGTTCTTCCCACAAGGAATGGAGGTCCATTGCTCAGGCTAATGTCCCACCAGGAGCAATGCATGCCCTGCTGCTCCATGAAAGACTTCTCCTCGTTAGGCGAGGGAGTGCTCAGGTCCCACCACATGCCTGAAATTATTCTACAAATGAGTTTTCCTATCCACAACGTGCCGAGCAGCTTGAGTTGAGGATAGTGTCTTCACACTGTATTTGCTGACAGGTTGGCTGTGAAGATTACTTCCAAAGGCTGAGTGTTTTGTTTGGTTCTGTGGTTTTGGTTTGCTTGGTAAAAATTTACCTCAGTTGTAGTTTGGTTTTCATTGCCTGAAGGATACATGAGGCTGCACGATGATGCAAATTGCAAATCAGCTAAATGAAAGCAGGAATAATAAACAGTCTCGGTAAATTCAAAAGTCTTTTGACAAGGAAAATGTCAGCAAAAGACAGAGGTTTTCTCTCCCAATTATTGTGAAGAATGTAACAGTTGAACATTATTTAACTGTAAAAGTTAATTAGGAATGACACATTTTTATATTACATGTTGAGGAATAATCACAGAGAAAAGCAAATCAAGAAATGTTGAATAAAAACTTCTGCATTTTCCTTAATTTACTCTAATATTGCAGCTCAAATAAAGGTAAGATTTTGTAATATTTTGAAACTCCTGATACACTTATTGGAACACTTCGCTTTAATTAATGGTATTAGAAGAGGCGCAAGCTAGATGCTTCAAAGAAAAAGCCTGTAGCTTTCATTTTAATTTTATTTCTATTCTTCCCACTGTTTTTAAAGGAAATTGCTTTCCTGTTTGTGATAGATGGCACTGACATTCAAATATAGCACACTGAAGTAATGTGACAGTGATGACTTCAAAGTACAGTCATTGCAAGAGGTACTTTCAGAGAGGTTCTACAGTTTGTGCTGTTATTACTCAAGAAAACATGATAAATAATGAAGGAATTATAGTACTTTGTTGTCCAGAAGGTACGATTCTGGGCTTCACTGTCCCTGTGAGAAGTCTTCCTTCAACAACTGGGAATACAAATGACAAAAACGTGCTTATTTTCATCTCTGTATTTAAGTCCTCACTACCACGTCTCTGCTACAGCAGCGCCGACAGGACATCCCTCCCCCAGAGGGGCACGATGCTGATGGTCTTCCTGCCAGCTAATTGTTGTATTCTGGTATCCATAAGACAACAAAGCCTCAGCTGAAATTCTTCCCTGAATGAGGGGTTATCTCTCTTTTACAGATGAAGTCTGAGGCTGAATTTGTATTGATTTGCACAGTGATGCAAAGGCAGCTGATGCCCTGGGGGGGAGGTGAAGTCCTGTCTCTAACATCTTAGTACAAAAGTGAAAGAGGAGACTATCTTTCATTTGACTGAAATTGCTTGCTGTGATTCTGATGAAGAGTCAGTCCTGGATTTGCTGCATGGAGAAGGGGAGAGCAAGGAGAGCTGTCGGAGTCATGAAACCGCCCATTAACAGCACCCTCTGGGCCCAATGCTTCTTGATACACCATGAAAGAGGCCATGTCCTCTTCTTCCCTCCCTCCCCCACGCACCCTGAATCTCACTAACTGCATCTCCCCAGGGAGTTGCAGTCCTTTCAGCTTACTTCACAGTCAAAGCCTACAAGATATTGATGAGGGTATTTCGCTGTATTTGGTTGAATTTAAGATCTACAGCCGCCTTTGGGCATGCAGTGCTGAGGAAAAAAAATTTAGCAGCAGTTGCAGCAACAGCAAAGGAAAATAGCTATTACCTGAGAAGATCTGTTTCTCCAATTGTAAATTAGCCCAGACAACCAAATTACATTTTATTACAAGACTGGACCATCCACGCTAGATGAAATTTGTCAAACACATCATCACCTTACAAGAGGCAACAACTCGATTGCTATCACTAAACACGGCAATCCTGTCCAGGCAGAGCTAAAGCAGCATCAGAAAGAACATAAAATCATAAAAGGCTAATTCTACAGACTTGCCAGTTTATGGAAGAACTTATTTTTAAGTATTTAAGACCTGTACTTGGAATAAAATTCCACCCCTCTGGTATTTTAGGTGGAACATGATTCTGTGAATCTTCATTATGTCTGTGGTGACCTGTCAGCATGAACTTGGGAACTACCCCAGTGAAGGAGCCCCAAGCTGGCTCGGAGGGGACACGGACTAACTGGGAGGGACAGGAGGAAACCATTCTCGTGAATGTGTGTGCTGGAAAGAGGAGGATATGTGCTTGGGAGATTGTCACTGTGGGACACAATGCATGGACTGACACACAGTTTTGTCCTGATAAAGGAAAAATGACCACAATGACCACACCATGACCATATGACCACAATGCTCATGGCAATTTAGAAAACACCCACAGCACTGCCCAGAGAGCTGGATCACGAAACAGACAACCAGTAAGAGACTGAACAAATAATGAAAAGCTCTCCAACCATGCCTTTCCCTAAAACTCCTCTAAAATAATTGTGCCACTATGCCAAGGGCATATGATCCTATCCTAACTAGAAATTCATCCATAAAAGCCGAACAGCACCCTAGGAGATTGTCCTCCCAGTCAAGACTTTCTCAGGTGCTAAGACCACTGGAGAAAGCAACAAAAGGAAATCCCATCCCAGCAGGGAGAAGTTCCTTCCTCCATCTCCCCCAAAAAGGAAAAAAAAATGGGTCCTTTTTCAGGCCAATAAGCCTACTGTTTGCCTGAGTTTTTTGGTGTTTTCTACTTGATCTAAACTAGGTCGGTAAAAGCAGGGCCAGTGATTGACAGGTTTTGAATGTGAGCATGGCAGGAACTGCCTGAGCCTTCTACTATCTGTATCCTGGAGGTATGGATGTTACCCCTCTCTCAGTTGCCTTTCTGATATTTACACATAAGCAGGAGACCTGTGGCCTGACTGAGTTATCTCAGTGCAGTCATGTGGGGCTGTGTATTAGCACTGAGACCTTGGGGAGGAGAGAAGGGCAAAGGGACAGAGGAGCCAAAGCATCACAGGGGACACTCTGCACAAAATGAACACTGACGCTTGGCTCTTCTCAACCATCTCTGTCATTTGCTTACACATGGCTGCTGCGGGTAGGACCACTGTTCTTTCCTAAATGGCGACTGTGGTGGATTTAAATCTAGAGGTGGGACATGAATATAAACAGTAAATGTATTTTCATAAAAACAGTCCTACAGACTATTCTTGATTCAGAAAGCACTCTGGGACTTACTTAAATCTCAGTGGGGTTTAATGGGGTTTAAGTGGACTCTGAAGGCTTTGCCCTACACAGTCATTACAAGTGATGTTGTGAACGCACAGGGCATAAAAACATTGAATGTATTTGGCTTACAAAAACCTTCTCATCGTTCCTTGAGTTGCACCACTTTAAATGAAGCAAACCTCTAAGGAGACCATTATTTCAATTCATTTTGTTGCCTACATTTGCTTACTAGCTTTCTGTTTTACTGCTTTACTTTTACATCACTCCCTGTCCACCATATCCTGAAAAGCAAAAATACAAGACATAAAGGAAACTACACAAAGATCTGGGTTAGACTGAGTAATACATGCCAGAATTTAGATACAAAATGGTGTATAGGATTTCAAGAAACGTGCCACATTTTCAGATCTTACAGAGGGTCCTTAACAGAGTATTCAGAGGAGAATTTTTTCCTGCACATGCAGAGATTTCTTTTTTTATAGAGCCACTGTATAAAAGCAACTCCTAATGAAAAGCAAATTTCATTTGAAATGCAAGCAGTGTGGCCAATTAAAAGGAATTAAATGTGTAGTCAGTGGATCTAACTTTGACCTCTCTGACAAAATTTTTATGGAATTGTTCCACTTACAGATCACATTACCACTTTTTTTTTTCTCCTCCCTGAGACGTTCATCCTGCACTATTAAAAGTAAAGAAGCCTCTGAGTTCACTGTGTACATAAGTTAAATCCTAAGCACCTGTTTAGGAATGACAAATACGTTTTATTTCCAGAAGAATGGTGCATACCCCCTCTCACCTCCATTCAAAGGGACAAAAAGCCATGGATATTGCAAGACTGAATAAGAGAGTTCCTGCATGCAGCTCCACCTTGCAGAACTATATATACACTCATATATAGTCACAGTTCTTCCTGTATAAGTGAGAAGTGTGATCGTGCTTATATAATGTGCTTAGGAGAGACTCTTAGGAAGGGGAACAAAAGATTTCAGAATAGCTGTACTTCTGTTCAGTTACCTGGTGAGCAAAGTATCGGGCTGAAATTGAAGATACTGTTGGGTGAGATTGGGTGAGTCACATCGCCCAGTGACTCACAGAATTAGGATTGTAAAACTGATTTACCGGGGACAAGTGCTGCACACAGAAGAGCTGTTATTGTCATTCCTGCCGGGGGAAGAATGTCCAATACTGCCCTTACTAAACTTAATGAAGAAACTGAAGATTGACCTGCTTGAAAACTCAAAATGAAGTCAACATTCATGAATTAGAATAGATTTGGGATGAAGCTATTGTACATGCATCCAAAATGTACATAGACATACTGGACTGGCTCAAAAATATTGGTTTTACCCATTAAAAAAAACCAAAAATATTAAGAGCTCTAGAAATCATATCTACTAAAATTAATATATTTTAAAATTCCTTTTAGACTCAAATAGAGAAAGCCTCCACAATGAAAGACACCTCATTACACCACAGCAGAAATTTTCTAACAGTCTCCATTTGCTGCACTCAGACTGCTTGCAAAAGATTTATGTTCAGGGTAGCAATTATTTTAAAGATACCTTTATTATTAAAACCTACTTACATGCCTTTTCTTCACTTTTATTCTGGTTTTGATTTATTCATTTCAACTTAGCTGGGACATCAACAGAAAACTTTAATTGTAAGCACAGTGAAGGAAAGGTGGTGGAATCACCATAATCAAGAGTATTTTAAGAATGTTTTCGATAAACAACGGTCGTTAGCAACACAGGTACAGCAGGAGGCATGCTTTTTGTAAATATAATTCTTGTGGTCAATTGGCATTGTCTTTGTTCCTTCTTAAATAAGCCAACTCATACAGTCAGGAGTGTTTGTGAAGAACTAGTTTTGAACCCTGTCATGCACTGAACTGAACTAAGAGCATAATTTGAACACATAGTAGTGAGAAAACATCCTTATTCTGGGGAAAAAAATCACCAGATTAAAACAATTTCATCTTATCAAAGGCAATCAAAATAGCACCGGCAGTCTTGACTGGTATTACATCAGACCAGAAATACCCATCACATGTTTATGTCTATGTGATGGTTAGGAAAGCTGCAAATTAAATATGTAGGGTTTTCTTCTTTCTTTTATGTCATAGTGTACTTTGCAAATGTTTGCCTTCCACTATCTACTAATTGCAGTATCCGAGGAACTTTCATGTGGCACATAGACTCCTACTGGCAATAAACCATTGGATTGTCAGAGATGGAAGAAATCTTTGGATTAATACCACATGAAGAATTTTGGAGACTATCTAGCATTCGCTATGCCATAATCAGATACTTGAATACAAAGGCAGATGTCCATACAATTGCAGGTATTTAAATGTCTGTCTTCACTCTGTTTCTTGCAATGCTTTCCTCTCATCTTTAGCATGACACACATGAGGTTCTTTACTATAGTTTTCACAGCAGAGACCAGCCTGAAATGAGGAATGATTCTGCCCCTCTACTCCACTCTCGTGAGAGCCCACCTGGAGGACTGCATCCAGCTCTGGGGCCCCCAGCATAAGAAGGACATGGACGTGTTGGAGCGGGTCCAGAGGAGGGCCATGAAGATGATCAGAGGGCTGTGCACCTCCCCTATGAGGAGAGGCTGAGAGAGTTGGGGTTGTTCAGCCTGGAGAAGAGAAGGCTCCAAGGAAACCCTATAGTGGCCTTCCAGTCCCTAAAGGGGGCCTACAGGAGAGCTGGGGAAGGACTTTTTACTAGGGCATGTTGTGATAGGACGAGGGGGAATGGCTTCAAACCGGAAGAGGGCAGGTTTAGATTGAACATTAGGAAGAAGTTTTTCACTTTGAGGGTGGTAAGGCACTGGAACAGGTTGCCCAGAGAGGTTGTTGAGGCGCCAACCCTGGAGGTGTTCAAAGCCAGGCTGGACGTGGCCTTGGGCAACCTGGTCTAGTGGGAGGTGTCCCTGCCTATGGCAGGTGGGTTGGAACTCGATGATCTTCAAGGTGCCTTCCAACCTAAACCATTCTATGATTCTATGAAGTCATCAAAGTTTGAGGCTTCTGTTCAGTTATGTTTGTGCTCATATAAGTCCACCCACTGTGACTGAGAAAAAGTGAGAGGGGCACCTACTTTATAAGACCGTATTTTGTTCCTAAGTGGCTCAACTGTTGAGACACTGTGCGCACATATGTATATTGTATGGTATTTGTACATGCCTTATGGAACATTTGAAACAAATTCTAAAGATTAAGTTAAGTTCAGAGAGAAACAGAGTTATTGAAAGGTGACTCTGTGCAAGAAAAATGACATTTTTCTGTAGCAATTGTAAATAAAAGGAGGGTCTGCAGAAAGTTAATCTGTTCTCCCAAACTATTTGGATGCTATCAATTTCAGGAGCCAGCACTTTCCTTAGGGAGTTATTTAGGAAAAAATTCACTGGCATTTGCAGGTGTGTACAGATACTTAGTATTACCTGTGTGAACAATATAGATGTGATAATTTTCAAATAAAGCGGTATATCTTGTGAACCTTTTTCTCACCACATGCAATTTTTTTTTGCGTATTTAAATATGTCATAGGCTGAAGGGTCTATAAATTTTGTAAGATTAAAAGTAATCTTTTAGTATTAGTTTCTCTAGCTATAAACAACAAGCAATATAGTACCATGTCTAAAAGTTCACTGCTTGGTTATACTATGACATATATTTTGCAATTTAAAGTATTCATTTTTAAGCAAAAATGAAAGAGTATTTACTGCATATGAATGGCAGAAGTAGCACCACCCACATACTACAGTGTTTATTATGCAGTTCACTGCTATAAGTCTAGTGCAGTCTGGTTTAGAAGTAACCGCTGGCAGTATTTTTGATATATATTGTCTTTTTGTTCTTATTTTTTTCCTACAGCACACTAAAAGTACTATGAAAAATCCAAATCATTACTCTTTTTTTTTGGTATTTTTTTCTTGTTACAGTCAGCTAAGTGAAATGTACAATTTAACCGTGGTAATCTGTAATTTTTATGTCCTTTTATAAAGGATGATCATTTTTTCCAAGGCAGTAGTTATTATTTATACCTTGCAAATGAATAGCCTGATGATTAGAATGAAGTACAAGCTCATCTCCCGTAACATCAGCACTCCATTTCAGGAAGGATGACTTACTACCGTGTTCTGCTACTGCTACGACTCTTGCTGTTTTGACCGGCCTTCTTCCTCCTTTTTCTCTTCTAGTCATAGCGTTAACATTTATGATGAGTATAAACAGACCGTACTTGGCAACTGCAAGATCCAGATGCCCTCCTTGGGAATATATTTCCAATGTCTGCCTTTGCGGTTTGTTCCTTCATTAGCTACACTCCTAGCAGTGCTGATGGAGCAGAGGTCTATCTGGGCTGGCTGATAGGACCGCTTTCTTCCCTTGCTTCTCTGTGACTCACTCTCAGTTCTCAGGATGACACATTTATCTTAATTCTCATATACAAGATAATAATTTTTGTTGATAATTACCTCCAAAATGTATGCATAAATACTTTTCATCCCAATCAGCCTTAAAATGGAAATATACTTAGGTTTTATTTTACACCAATGAATAATTAAAATTTTGCGTGTCTATTTCTTTTTTCATCTTTGTAAAATTAGATAAAATGTAGCCAATCACTGACTGATCCCTGTCTTATAATGTGCGATTGTTACTAACAACTGGGCCATTAGGAAATATGATTCTTCAGGGTAAATATCTACTTTGGACCATTACAGATAAATACAATGACATCAAGAAGAAAAAGGAGAAACTGGTTAATCAGAAGTGAGACCTCTTAATTGCAGAGACATTAAAATCATATATGAGAAGTGCTGGTTTTAAATTAGTATCATGAATTTAGCGGGCCAGGCATTAGATTAGATTAGCAGAGCCCTAGCTGGAGTGCGTAGCTGGCATCACTGTAGGAATGATGAATTTTAATGAAAGATCACAGAGATTTTAAACAATGAAGCAGCAACATTCTTTCCAAGCAACTTACATTCACTAGAGGAGAAAACAAAGATATAGAGTCTAACAGGCTCTTCCAGGAAAACCAGGATTTTATAGAATACCAAATAGTCTTGGATGCATCAGTGGCACTAAGAAAGTTTAAACTGCCTGATCGGATCAGGGAAGACAGCACATTAAGCTACAAAGAAGTTCATCTAGAGTATGAATGATGCACTTATCTTCTGTCCAGGAAGCTGAAGAGCACAATAACGTACACTGAAAGAAAACAATATCACTTCTACACTGAGCTACACTACAGAGCTACTTATTTGCCTACCCCAAAACTGCTGAGAAAGGGCCGGGTATGCTCTATTTGTGCTTTTGCTTCACATGACAGTGAAGAAAGCAAAGGAGTACCATGTGTGTAACCAGCACCATCAGAAGGCCAGCGGCATCAGCATGAAAAGGACAAAACCTAGAAACTTTGTTCTACTTTGCCTTCTTTCAGTTTGCCTTTCCCTGAATGATGATTTGCTGTCTCATTGTCCGGTTTCAGTGGGCTGATTTTATCCAAATGTTGTACAAATTACAGTGGGAATTCAGGACTTTTCGTAGAGAGAACTATGATGGCTGTTAACAAATTGGCTCATCCAGCAGTTTAACCATGAAGACAGTACGTGTTAGACAATTAAAGGCTAATTGCAGTAAACATGGTGACCCATGAGGACCAGAGGAACTGTGTCAGGTGGAGGAACCCCAATAGCCCACCTGAGGCAAAGGGAGCACCTGCACCTGGCTGCTCTCCGAGATCCTCGAAGGGGAATAATTCAATCGCTGTGCAGTGTGAAACTCCCCCAGAAGAGTCAAGGCAGAACACTACCCAGAAGGCTGTGCCAACTAGAGGGGGGTATTGCCTGCAGGGTAAAGGACTTCTTGCGAGATGCAGGGGAAAGAAATTGTTGGGATTGTGTAAAACTTATTATGGGATTTTTTTGGGGGGGGGGAGTGGGGAACATATGAAAGTTATTAGAGGAAAGTTTAGAGGAATGATCAAAAGCAGGGAAAAGAAGGGATCATGGTGGATTGGGAAGAAATAAATACGGGAAAATAAAGAGACAATGGGATAAAGGGGCTGGTCAAGGTTAGATGGGTTGCTGATCAGTACGCTCGTCTGACTGAGTCCTGCACTTGATCACTACAGTCTGCTCCTTCTTCTCATTAAATCCTACTTCTACCAGCTTCTGTGTAGGTGTGGTCTCGTCTCTGAGTGGGTGGGATTGAATATTAGCAAGCTTCAAGCTGGCTAGCTGGCAAGTAGGGTAAGAGGTCTGAGTGCCAGCACTTGGAGCAGAACAGTGAGCTTAAGGGGCTTATAGGTGCAGACGCCAGCAACAAGGGGAGATCAAGGGACCTGGGACCAGATAGTGGCTACACCAAGTGCTTAAGGCCAGCAACTAAAGCGACTGGCATATAGAGGAGGAACAGGATCAGACCACTTGTAGTGTTCATGTTTATGGGAGTGCTGGGTGCAAATGCTGGTAAAGGCATAGTGTTCTGCTTATGTTGATCTGTGTGGCCTGCTGTGTTCTGTACACGTGTGTGCCCACATGCACATATGTGTTTTTTGGGAATACACGCTCAGCATGGCAACAGGTTGGACCTGGGGACATGTAACTGCAGTCTTCTACCCATTGGGTTGAATCCCCTGGGTCCCATAACCAGAGTTGGCCACCTATAACAGCAAGGATTATTCATCATTGATGCCCAAGAGAGAAAACTGAGGGACCTCAAGGATATTGTACATGTCACCATTTCATTTCTATTTTCATCATTTTCGTTTTATTTAGTCAAATGTGACTAAACCTTATCTGCACTGTTCTGTAACCTTGTCAAGATTTTCAGCAAAAGTTGAACTGAGCCATTGCAGGCTGAGCCTTTTTCTTTCTGAGAGAGTAATGCAAATGTGTGATGTCCCAAGGGTTTGCATGGAGAAATGTTGTCAAATAACATGATCTATGTCAATAAGATCAAGACGCTGGGCACCACTGGAATCAAGTGAATATTTGAATCCCAGATCAAAACACATCAAAAGCGAAAAAAGCTTTGCAGTGCCGTTGCTGAGGAAAGAAGCCAGCAACACAACAAAACTAAAAGCACAAGTATTTTATTCAGATTATATAGAAGTGACTTCAGTTTGTGACATTTTTGTGGCATTTCTGAACTGCAAGATTATCATCCCTAATGCTCTGCCACAGATATGCACGATATACCACTTTTGTATTGTGTGTAATTAAAAACTGATTATAAGACAGGATGGGGAAGGTAGACAGTGAAACACTTCCAAGGTTAATGGTTCCTCAAATTTTGGAAATGGTTCAGCCATAGGCTTTCTGTGTGGCTTTCACCTACTCTGCCATCCCTCTGCTTCAGCTGTTCATATATACAATAACAAAGACAACACCTTGTGGTGTTAGGGAATTCCCATGCGAACCTCATGAAGTTCAATAAGGCCAAGTGCAAGGTCTTGCATGTGGGTTGGGGCAATCCCAAGCAAAATACAGGCTGGGGGGAGAATGGACTGAGAGCAGCCCTGCTGAGAAGGACTTGGGGGTGTTGGTGGATGAGAAGCTCAACATGAGCCAGCAATGTGCACTCGCAGCCCAAAAGGCCAACTGCATCCTGGGCTGCATCAAAAGAAGCATGGCCAGCAGGTCGAGCGAGGCGATTCTGCCCTTCTACTCCACTCTTGTGAGACCCCACCTGGAGTACTGCATCCAGCTCTGGGGTCCCCAACATAAGAAGGACATGGACCTGTTGGACCAAGTCCAGAGGAGGGCCACGAAGATGATCAGAGGGATGGAGCACCTCTCCTAGGAAGACAGGCTGAGAGAGTTGGGGTTGTTCAGTCTGGAGAAGAGAAGGTTCCAAGGAGACCTTATAGTGGCCTTCCAGTACCTAAAAGGGCCCTACAGGAAAGATGGGGAGGGACTCTTTATCAGGGATTGTAGTGATAGGATGAGGGGTAACAGTTTTAAACTGGAGAAGGGTAGATTTAGATTAGATATTAGGAAGAAATTCTTTACTCTGAGGGTGGTGAGACACTGGAACAGGTTGCCCGGGGTAGTTGTGGATGCATCATCCCTGGAGGTGTTTAAGACTAGGTTGGATGGGGCTTTGAGTAATGTGGTCTAGTGCAAGGTGTCCCTGCCCATGGCAGGAGGGCTGGAACTACATGATCTTTAAGGTCCCTTCCAACCCAACCCATTCTATGATGCTATGACTGTTTGATAACACTCTTTGGCATGTGCAAAGTTTTCAAACACTACTCTGGTGAAAATCAGAATCACTGTAGTCCATGTACGGGTTACGTTTCTGTCAATGCCAACTGAGTGGGAACTTGATTATGAATATGTCTCAACAGTACTATAATATGAATGCTAAATTTTCCAGGTAGATGTGAGAGAAATGAGATTGAATGATGACTCCTCTCCCTTCAACAGGCAAACTGGAAAAACAAATGAACTGTTAACTTTTTGTTAAAGGATCTCTGATTTATTTTCCTTGGATGTCTTGGAGAGAAACATACACTGAAATTTTACACCTCAAGTCTGAAGAAAAAGAGGGATTGTAACTTTGTGATACATGTAATTAGAGTGCAAAAGACAGAAAAGAACGGTGGATTCTGAATGGCTCAGTGGGTAGTCTCCCTGCTCTTATTTTCAGTATTAGATGACTCAGTAAATTCCTATTCTCTTAAATTCTACAGTTCCACAGGCCTGACTGAGATGTGTTTCTAACAAACTCAAAATGACAAGTTCAGCTGGGCAGAGAATCATTAGAGTCCAAAACCACTGAAAGTTCAAGTGAATAATGAAAATTCTTGTACAATTTGCATTAGATCCATATGCTACAGTGAGTAATAAGCAGAATTTTAACACATGTACAGGAATTAAAAGGACTGATTACTAGTATTAGCAAGCATTTCCAGAAGATAATGATTCAGATTTTACAAAGCTGTTTGATCTTTATTTCAAATAGAAGAATAGAATTTATGCTCCCAGCATTGAAATAGACTTCCATAAACAAAATAGAAGTTATTTTATAAATCTTTCTTTCTTGTCTAAGCCTAAATGAGTCATGACCAGTTATATTCCCACATGTCTCAGCTACCTCTGCCAAGTTGGCTTCGGGAAAAAGAAAGTATTCTGTAACTCTTCTTTTATAACAAGGGGCAAGGCAAAGAAATTGGAGTCACAGTTCCCAAAAGATAAGATGATTTTTTTCTAATTAATATGCCCATTTCCTGTCATCCAGAATTTGCTTCACTCATACTAATGGAAATGTATATGTGTCCAGTTTCAGACTGGCACAAAGGATTGGACATGCATTTCTTGGCTCCTTATCTCAAAAAAGGAGCCAGTAGCACCTGAAAACATTCAGAGAAGGGCAGCAGAATAATTAAACTTACAGAAAAGCTTCCAGAAGTAGAATGACTGAGTAAGTTACAAATCTTCACTCTGTAAAAGAATGACAGATGGAAGGTGTAATATAGGTCTGTGTAGTTACGGCTGTCAAGAAGAGGACAGACATGGATCAATTGTTCACTGGCTTTTCAGGGACAAGATCCAGGAGCTATCAAGCAAAGGCAGCAGGAGTCAGGTTCAAGAAAAACAAGAGCTGATGAGTCCAGGCAGTTACTGAAGGATTGTGAAGATGCTAAAAGTGTATATAGGGCACATAGAAGACTGGATCAGTTAATGAAACAAAAACCAGCAAAGGATTACAAAACAGAGAAACTGTGTCTGGCAAAGACAGACCATGCACTGAAAGCAGTTGGAGTCTGGGAGAGTACTACAACAAATGATGGCATATGCTTCCTCTGTTACTGGACTCCTGTCTAGAAATACGCTTTTTGCCACTGTCAAACACAAGCCATTAGGCTTAAAAGAATTTAGAAGGAGGCAGTAAGGCCATGACTCTATTAAAGTTAGTTGAGAAACTTCCATTAACTTCAACACGGGTTACTTCCTTCATTTCAGTTATTATCGTCCAGGTTTTAAGCCACCACAGTTTATGATTTCACTGTGTTACTTCACACAAGTAATGAGATTTACATACCCCATACTTAGGAAATCAACACTTACTTCTAGAGAAAGTAACAACACCATTTTTACAGCACTTTGAAAAACACAAATTATCAAGATCAGCTGACACTTGAAATGGGAGTCTTTCACTTTCAAATGATTTTATTTGAAAAAATGATTGTTTCCATTGCCCAGCTTCATCTATCTGTTCAAGTACAGCATATTTATTTTAAGAGATCTGTTACAACTCTTTCTTTGTTTGGAGTCTCTCCCACTTGACTGCCAAGACTCGGTGTAGATCTTGGTCTGTGATGCTTCTTATTC
This sequence comes from Anarhynchus alexandrinus, assembly GCA_008711295.1. Lineage (NCBI taxonomy): Eukaryota > Metazoa > Chordata > Aves > Charadriiformes > Charadriidae > Anarhynchus > Anarhynchus alexandrinus. The sequence continues at coordinate 2,145,768 of VUYV01000119.1, forward strand.
AACAGCTAAAGAATATTTTGAGAATTAAATACGATTAAGAATTTTGTATCACCCAAATACATGATTCATTTGATTCCCCAAAGCTGCCAGGACTGCTACAGTTCAGCAATTACATCCATGATACTACATAGTTGACTTCTGGTGTCACTCAGATAATGTTATTTAAGGCTCCAGTGGTATTATCATATTTTGTTTTCTTAGTGCTTTCCCAGGCAATTTTAAGCACATTCTCATGTACCCTTTGATTTCCTTCATGTGAAATCTCCAAGACGGTATATGGTAAAATGTTCCACCCTCTCCTGCCAACACTCCAGTAAGCCAGTTTGTCCCACCACTCGTAGTGTCTTTCAATCTTGACTGCTGCTAAAATATCAAAGACGTTACGAATACTCAGTAGTTGAAGTAACATCACAGCTGAAGTCAGTGGCAAAGCAAACTTTGACTTAGCTGGATAGGGGATCACTCACAATGCATGGAAGAAATCTTTGCAGAGCTGAAGGTAAGGAAATGATAAATTAATTCATTAATGTAGGATTTCTGTTTAAATGTTCCAGGTACTATCAGTCATAAAGCAATGAAAACATACACATGTATAAGTACTACAGCACTGCTACACTACAAATGCAGTTTAATAGCTCTGGTTATTGTATATCCTAAAAACTACTCTTTCTCAAATTACCGCTACCCCTTTCAACCATCTACACTAGCAAATGACAGAGCAAGTGCTTTTCTTAGCTTTTTGGCTGACTGTGATCTGGCTTTACTGTACCACTCAATTTTTTAATCTTCTACTTCAAGCCATCTCTTCCTTCTTCAGCAAACCATGGTTTTATCTACTCTTAAACCCCCTTTGAAATCTTTTCAGTTTTTGGCTATTCCCTGGTGTGCTTCCTTCGATTCTGTGTGTTTTATTTAAACTGTCTCTTAATCTTTTGGAATTGAACAGCTGTTAAACCTTCTTTTAAATTGGTCTTAATTACTATTGCTTTCTGTTCTCATCTCTAATCCATTTTACACCTGTAATCCTGTAGCAACTTCTTTCTTTTTTTTTTTTTTTTTTTNCTTGTTTTTAGCGTTATAGGAAAGTTAGGGGTGCCTGTACTTATCTGTTATAGTTCAGTAGCGTTTCTGACCACGAGTGAAACCCAGAACGGCAGCAGAGGAAAGTGGCAGAGATGAGGCTTGCAGTTGTCACCTTTTTTCCCACTTCAGCTCCCTGATTAGGAACAGATTAATTGTCAGCAGTCTAGAGATATTAAGCTAAGATTACTCAGGATCTTTCACTCAGTAAAGGACTTTCAGAGGTTGTTTCAGCCTCTAGTATACTTGAAGACAATGATTAGCCCCTGAAGAGAGCTAGCTATTCAGTTTCTTCCCATTGGCATTCAAGGTTTAGACAGCTGGAGGAGGAATCCCAATGCCCTCAGGTGTGTCCGTGTTCCACCACTGGGGCAGACCTCGGGTTTGGTTTTATTTGGTATGACACAGTAAAACCATTATAATTACTAAAAATGGAATATAGATTATAAACAACAAGGAGATAAGCAATAGAATATTTAAGGAAAGAACTGTGAAAACGTGTCTGTGAAAACCTATCACCCAATCAATGAAGAAAAGAGCCCGCTTTACAGAACTCAGCAAAAATGAATCTGTGCTTTAGCTATGTTCTTCAGAACAGCTGCTGCTGACTTCACTTGAACTAGCAAACCTATTTTGTGTACGGAGTTTGGCTACCATGATCTTCATTTCTGACCTGGCAATCCAAGTCAAATCCTTGCATTTTATTAATTTTGTCTTGGTATTGGCACTTACCCTTATTTGATCTGAGAAGTTACCAGTTCCACTGCATAAGTTATTAGCTAACACTCAAAGGAACTAGACAAATTATCTACCATCTGTAGATATTAATGATTAATGAGTCAGAAGTCATTTGACCTTTCTGTGCCACAATTCTGAGAAATTTAAAATATTTTTTTTAAGCATATGAGATCAAGAACTGAAAAGTCATTTCTAAGGACCGGTTTGTGATTAACTCACACATGGTTATCTAGAGAAGTCAAAGGGATGAGCTGGCTTTGTGCCCCCCAGTTCCTTTACACTCAGTCACCCCGTGCAGCTACTTCACAGGTCCAGGCAAAAAAGGGGCTGCTTGTTCAGTGGTTTGTAGATAGGTGAGTACAGAGATGATCAAGAGGTTTAAGGCAAGAAGATGGCATATTGGTCATGTGTTTCCTGTTTATGTCAACAAAGGTGATTTATCAGATATTTCAAGTAACCGTATTCATGTGCATGGCACAGGGGGGGGCGAAACTGCTGGGCCAGGCTGATATTTTCCAGATTGGCTTAGATGATATGTACCACTTATTCTAAAATCCCCTTTTTCACTGTGCCTGTCTCCTCCTCCTCTCTATTCTCATGACAGCTCTTACCCTCGAGTGCGAGAGATCACAAAACACAACCAGCTCCCGGGCTGCTGCCGCTGCATTGACTCTTTGTGAAACAATCAGCGGGAGCCTTAAAGATCAACTACCTTTTCTTTCTATATCATGCACACTGTGGTCTCTACACTCAGAAGCAGGCTTCTGAGGAGGTTTTGAAGCAGCATAGGACAAGAGTATCCTGCCTCTTTTCAGAAGCTTTCCCTGACAGCTGCCATGGGCAGTTCATCTAAAGATCAAACAGTTAAAAATGCTATTGTTACATTACATGAATATGATTAATAGACTGCTGTGTTTTTAAATAGATGAGTTATTATTTCTACATAAAAGTTTACAAAAAAAAAAAAATACTTCTGGATAATTAACAAAGTGAAAGATACTGGCTCACTCCTAGTCAAGCTGTATTTGCTACCAGACTTAGCAAAAAAAATTCCCTAGTAGGAGCTGTATCCAAGTTAGCAGTGTCAGGGCTGTCAGCTCCATGCCCAGAAGTCGCTGGCTGTTAAAGAAGCCTCCACCTCCTGCGAGTTTCTAAACTCGTGAGGAAAGGAACAGCCTCTGGACGGCTACAAATTTTCCATGTCCTGGTAGGTTGTCATTACAGTTAAATTCACAGCTCTTATTTGCTTGGGGTGGCAAAGAAGCCATACTTGGCCAAGAACTGCACTCAAACGTTTAAATCATATAAGTGCAGAGAGGTAAATGTTCCCAGCCAACGAGATACAGATAACTGTGTGTACGCACACAAGATAGACATTTTAATGAGCTGTATTCCTGACCTCTGGATAGCTCTTCTCTTTCACTCACCAGTGCAAAAATTAACCGTTAACGTGTATCAGTCACATAGTGCACATAAATATCTCTATATTTGTAAATATATATGTGTTCTTCTGTTATGTGTGTACATACAGATATGTGTTGTATGTATACACAAACAAAAATACCAGTATCTATAAGCATATTTTGGCACAGAATACAATTTGAGCATCTGTAAATGTTTCAGATTATGGACGTAGACACTACTATTTCCTTCAAAATTATCAAAATATAAACAGAATTATTTACCTTTCCTATAAAACCTGGTAGTGGAATGCCCACATTGGAAATCGGCTCTATTGAAGTGTTTTGAGCTATTACTGGGAAGAGTTATTGAGATGTCACAAGACATTAAGCAAAGTTGAGGAAACGGAACAAAATTTTTGATGGTTCCTTCATAACACAACACCTGGTTTCACAGTTGACATAAGTAGATAAAACGTTAAAAAAACCCTGTGTTACCTTATGTTCAATGAAATATAAGTGATATACTGGAAGCATGAATAACAGCTTGAACATATTGAATATGTAATAGTACACTAGTGTTCTGCTTATAATAGACACTTCCAAGACTGACTTTTTTGCTTTGATGTGCTATAATCTTGAAATGGCAATCAGTTTTCTGGCAATTCTATAAAAAAAAAACCTGCTCAGAATGGTTCCTAGATGTTTTACAAACTATTAAAAAAGAGGTTTGGTTTAAAAATTACATGTGTCATTGCCTACTTAATTTTCATTCTTACAGCAAATTCCCCAGCAACAGAAAGATGCAGGAATTCCTATAATGAGATGCAGTGAGATTTTAGTCCTTGTCAACTACAGCAGTATGCTTAAAGCAAAGATTCTCTGCTTCCCTCCATGAAAAGATTCAATATATGAGTCTGTGAACTCACAGAAAAAAATATTTAAGTAGAGGATGAAGAAAGTGATTGAATGCCATCCCAACATTACACAGCGCAGATGCAGGTTGCAACCATGACAATGATGGCAAATAGCTTAATGTTTTAGGCCTACATATTTTTCTAAAATACTCAACAGCAGCAAGATTTTGGACTAGATTCTCCACAACTTGTAATTGCACTGACTGCATCAGAGTGGAGAAGGAAACACAATATATTTTTCATAAACTGCTAAATTATTGAGAAGAAACAAGAAGCTGCCAGAGCATTATAATTCTCTTGGAACCAAGGGGGCAAATTTTCAAAATTACATCTTCCATCTGAACCAATGCATGTATGATTGATGAGAAGGCACAATTGTTTCATTTTGTAAAATTTCACATTGGGGTGCTAGAATTTCAAATTACTTTGACCATTACCATCATTTTAAATTCACCTGTGATCTTCGTATTTCTCTAAGCCCAAAGAGCACACACAGCTGCAATCTAACACAAGTAAGTACGCAAATAAATCGAAAAGCAGGCAGCTTGTGGGATTTTAGGAAGCTTTACGATATGCAAAAGCTGCTGAAAGTGTTTTTGAATATGGCATCTTTGGCTATAAAATCAGCTTGTTAAATGACAGCTACCTATATAATAAAAGCATGTAACAAAATTAGTTTTCTCAGACAGCTATGATAAAGGAGTGGAAAAAAAATCAAATAATGAGTTGCATCTTTGCGAACCAAAGTAACACTTCCAAAGAAGAATGCAAGCATGCATAGTAGAAAAGTTTTTAATATAAATACATCATGTGTGAGATTGCTGAAGTGATGCTGGATTCTCTATATGAATTTGTGTAGTATTGGTATTTTTCTTTGTTATCATATATAAAATGTTCACCTGAACTTTCAAATTATATTCCTTAAACCTGGATTCAGGCAAATGTCTCATACTGAGGAGAGGAATGAAGTCAATGCTTAACAAGAAGCACCCTCTGAAGCATTGCTTTCAGAACACCAAGACTTCTTTACAATTGAATACTTTCTTGAATTAAGGTTAAATTACAAAACACAGGTAGCATCTTATTTCTTCAAAATGAATTCCATCATGTGCTGACCAGAAAACTTTGCTATTTTGAGTTGTTCATTCTTTTAGGTAATTTCTATTGTAGACTTTGTTTATCAGCAATGGGTTTAAGTAAAGAGTGTTAAAATAATAGTAAATAGGCAATTAGGCAAGAAAACAGTAATGAAATAGGATGACTAAAGTGTCATTTTGCCCCAGTATACTTGTCTACCAAACCACTGTGTTTCCAGAAGGAAATCGAGGAAAATAAGCCTTGAATGATGTCTATTGTCTAAAAGTCAATGGGAATATCATGGAGAATATGAGCATGAGCTGACCTATCTGAATGTGCTAGTGTCTGTCAACAGAGTCATGGTCTTCATTGTCCTTTATTTATATGACTGCTTTCAAATAAAAACACCTACTGTTTTGTCCATTTTGGTTTTGAAATGTCAACTTTTTTTCTCTCCTCCTCGAAGTCCCACTCGTGCCCTTGCTACCTTGCCCAAAGTCAGCAAAACCTTGGTTTTAAGAGAAGCCTGGCTGTATATTATCACTGAGGACAATTATTAATCAGCAATGATTCTTCCTGAAAATAAGGACCCTGACATATGGGCTTTGGGTAGTGCAACGTACACTGCGCTAAGTTACTTGTTTCTTGGGTGTTAGTAGCAGTGCCTTGAAGAACTACAGCAGCTTTGAGGAATCATAGAATCATTGAATCATAGAATTGTCTAGGTTGGAAGAGACCCTTGGGATCATCGAGTCCAACCATCTACCCTACTCTACAAAGTTCTCCCCTACACCATATCCCCCAACACTACATCTAAATGGCTCTTAAACACATCCAGGGATGGTGACTCAACCACCTCCCTGGGCAGCCTATTCCAATGCCCGACCAATCTTTCTGTGAAAAATTCTTTCCTAATGTTCAGTCTAAATCTACCCTGTTGGAGCTTGAAGCCATTCCCTCTTGTTCTGTCATTAATTACCTGTGAGAAGAGACCAGCACCAACCTCTCTACAGTGTCCTTTCAAATAGTTGTAGAGAGTGATGAGGTCTCCCCTCAGCCTCCTCTTCCTCAAACTAAACAGTCCCAGCTCCTTCAACCGCTCTTCATATGATTTGTTTACTAGGCCCTTCACCAGCTTCGTTGCCCTCCTCTGCACTCGCTCCAGCACCTTGCTATCTCTCTTGTATTGAGGTGCCCAAATCTGGACACAATACTCAAGGTGTGGCCTCACCAGTGCTGAGTACAGGGGCACAATCACCTCCCTTAAGTGTATCTCATCAGACAGACCTGCAGACCCACACACGGGTACTGGTGGCCTAAATCTCTCCTCAGGGTTAGGTGGTTGGCTCTTCCCCAGAGACTCTGGTGCTTCGTAACGCTAAAGCCAAATCAAATGCTCTTCAGTGCCACCGAGAGCTCACTTACAATTTCTGGATTTAACATACTGAGCAAGCAAGTGGGAAATCTGACCTTAATAAGGGACAAGGGTGAATGCACAAGAGCACGTCAGTAAGAAGACACTGGTAAAACAGTGTGGTGCTTCACTGAAGGTGCTAAGCAAGGAAATAGCCTGTTAGGACAGTAATGTTCCTTTAACAAAATAAAATGACACAACGGATTGAATGCATGCATCCAGATCCTATCTTATGTGCTGGATTATTTTTTTTAATTATAAAGATCTAAAAAGCTAGATCCTGTCTGCAGTTAACTCAAAGGAATTCTTCAGGTGGCAGAAAGCTCCCACCTGGCCTAAAGCCAGCGGAGCCAGTAGCAAAATGCGGGTGGTTTCTAGAAAGGGAGTGAAGAGGAAGCACTCTGGGGATGAGTGAGAAATCCTTCTTTTATCCTAACCCATCCCTACAAAATCCAGCGTGTGCTGTCAGTTAGTTCAGTAAGTCAGTGCAGCTCTGAGGCTGGGCCAGTGCCCGACCACTGAAACGCAACCCAGCACACGGAGCATCCCCTGCTCCCCTCCCCTGTGGACAAAGTCACACTCAAAAGAAGGGAGATTCGAACCTTTTCTCGGCGTGCTTGTTTTAAGTATTGTGGAAAAAGTAAATCCTGAATTAAAAAGGAAAAAAAAAAAAGAGAAAAAAGAGTTATGTGGAAGTTTAGTTCCACGTAAAGACACTGCAGCAATAAATGTAATCATCTCAAATCACGTCAGTATTTGGTACAACTGGCATCAGTGCATAAACAAATACGCTTCACGTTAATATCACTAAGTAAAACAATCATGAATAAAATATTTTTATGTGAGTGGGCAGACCAAAATATCATTTTGCAATTGCTCTGTGCTAAGACTGATGCCTTTTAGAAGAAAACACAAGAACAGTTATAGCACAGGACTTCTGTCCCTATGTACAAACACCTACCTGTGCTATCAATTTGCAACATGTAATCTCTGTGCCGTAGGTGCCAGGTTTCTAATCAGTTTTAAAGTTAGTGTAGCATATTCTTCACATTAGACTTAGGAAGCTTTATTAATCATTATGTGGCACTATGGAGTACTTCAATTTAAAACATCTGAAAAATAAAGGCGAGATTCATATTCGCTAACCTAGGAACATAAAGCACTGACATCCAAGGCTGGTTCGTCATACCAATCTCCCTTTATTACCAATGGGAAGAAACGCACCCCCTGCACAGGGCAATTAATTTCCTTCAAGATAGGTCACATGAATCACCCCACGAAGTTACTAGGTTCCTTCTAAAAGCTATAAAGACGAGCTTTGACTCACGGGTCTGACGTTAAGGTGTCTAGATGAATTCAAAGACAAGCAGTTACTGCCTTTTGAATGGCAGTTTTGTAGCTAAGAGGCTTAAGGCAAATTAGACAACTGTTCCGCAGGCAACTTGTCTTCGGTTTTACACATGGCCAAAATTCCTTCTGCGGGGTATCTGCTACATAGTTAAAGCCACCATAGGGAAAGCATATGTTTTTGAAACTGATGGTGCTGCAGGTACAAAGGTACTATAGAGCACATTCAATTTGCAAAACAAACTCACCATGATAGCATAAAAAAGTTCAAGGGATTGACTGCAGCTCTAATCGCTTTAAGTGATTACCATCAAAAATGAAAGGCAAACATCTCTCCCAATCTAAAACAAAATGTTGTCAGTATAAGCAAAACACAAATGGGATATTTTAGTCCTTTTCCAGTGGAAGAAAGGCAGGCTGCATGTAGCAGTCAGTGCTGAAGCATAGCAGAAGGGATTTATTTTGAAGTGTTTTGATAATAACGAACATTTCCACATGAACAGAGATTAAAACAAGTATGTCATCACTGAAAGATAATTTCTGTTATAATTATGTATTCAGTAGACAAAGGTACATTGTGAAGATGGCAATGTTGAGAGCATCTGAAGAGAATCTGTGCTCGCTTTCCCTTGCTCCGCAGATGCAGCATGTTCTCTCCGGAAGAGAGACATCTTGCACTCGCAGGAGGCGGGATGTGAGCGCCCAGAACTGTGTGTTCTTCTTTTACAAGGGTCCGGCTGACACTCCCGTTTCCCTTGGCACGGCTACAAGCTGTATTTCAGCTACCCAATCCAACCACAAACTCTTAAAAATTCTGAGAACAGACAACAGGATATTTGAATTATGTTGCAGTCATCTAGTTATTGGTATCATGTCTGCATCAATACCATGAAGGTCAACAGGACCTTGAGATGCCGAGAACAGATGACTATTTTCTGTCCTCTGAATAAGTTTTCTTATTTTTTGATACCGCTAGGGTGAGATTCATCTTGCGTTACTTTAGCAGTGTGAAATCCAAAAATCAGCAACAATAAATACCTGCAGAGAGTGATTCCTCCCACTCTATGTCAGGTGTATGAATTAGATGGACTAGTATGTCCACTGGAGGTTTCCGTTTCTCTCCAGAAAGGAAGATGGAAGGTTGGTTTACAACTGGCAATCAAATTTGTGGTGGCTAGGTGAAAAGATCCTGACCTTTGGTGCAAAAATCCCTTTTTAGAGCTTTTCCAAGATTTTTCTGTAAAAGTGTTTTTGACATAAATTACTATATACAAATATACCAAGGGTAATCTTAAATCAGACATTGTATGACCCTGTATCTTCTGCTACAATCCTATTGTCTATTCCTCGACTCAAAAAGTAAATTAGCCTGTACTACTTTTTATAATGGAAATTATAGTAGCAAATCAATGCATGAAATAAAATATACATTAGCAAATACAAACTAAATTTAAAGTATATCAATTTTTAATAAAAAAAAAAAGTTTAAATACAGAAGACAATGAAATTTTCGTTGGTAGTAAACTTGGTGCTCTCTTCTTAGTCCAGTACTCTCAGGTCTGACACCAAACTGCTAATCTGCTAAAGACATCTGTATACTAGGGAATATTGCAGTTTTCATCTGCAAAATAGAATCCTTTAGTATTCTTCCCCTGATTTATGGCAACACAGAAGGAGCACAGGCAAAAGCTGGTCCATTAAACTAATGAACGCAGGACTGCATTGATTTTCCTAGGACTGCTAATTCCTGTGATGTGAGCGGCTACTTTGATTAAATGATGGTTAAAGTGAGAAATTTGAATTCTCAGTCGATCCCACATGGAGTATACTGCAGGAAGGTCCTTACTGGCAGAATGCCCACATCTTGTAGGGAGCAGCAAAGCTCTCCAGCCAGGCTAACTTCTCAGCATACATTTTGGGCTAGATACAGAGCTGTATTAAGGCTCCTCTCGTGCGTTATGGCCTGGGTTAATAATCATCCCCCCTACTTGGCCTTCAGTGAGAAAATTGTTGGCTTTTTGGCAGCTGTTGCCTCTCTCTGATGGACATGAGAACCAGTCACCTGAGCTGAAAAAAATGACAAATGTTTTAGGCAGTTATTGACAGTTTGTGTAAAACTATATGTTTTGAAGAATCCCTTAGAAGGAAACTGGATTGCAGAGGTGGGAGCTGGCAACCTCCCAGAAGCATAAAACCAAACAGGCAGTTGTAAGTTCATGCTATTTCTGTTCCAAAGTTAGCACAGCAGCTTGGGGTGTGTGTGTATGCATGCATACCTTTTTTAAAAACATATGCATTTTAGCCTGATTATAGCAACCATTTGTCCTGGACCTCACTCCTGCCCTCTGTGCTTACTTAACCTTTCTGCTGTTCTACCACAGCCTCCTCTGCAGTGCTGGGATTCGGCTAACCTAGCTTAAGAAGGCGGGTTGCTTGTCTCGAGTCTTGCTGCACAGTTGGCAAAGAGAGATAGGCACCTCTGGAGGACGCTCGTTCTGCTGTAAAAGAGACGAAAAAACACAGAGGATGGTTCACTCTCTGCTTCTGCCTTTCTCCTTCCAGGAAAGGAAGAGAGACGCTACAGGTTCACCTCAATAGCTGACAGATAGGTATTTCATGTCAGTTTAGGGTATCAGATGTAGTCACAAAAGGCTGGCCTGTATGCTACAAGACCTATAGGAGACTGCTGTCCTCCTGGAGAGGCGGCTGGCAGTCAGGGAAGATACCTCAAGCCAACTGAACTGCACCGTGCATAAGTAGCTGGTACGAGGACATGAGGAGCCTAGTATCCGTTTTCCCAACCTGGTCTTAGGGGTGTGAATGCAGATGGCATGAGCTTTACAATTCTCTCAGCCAAGGAAGGATGTATTTTTGGTCCTTAAAACTGGTATGAGGAGGAATCATTTAAAAAGAAGAAAAAAAAAACCAAAACAAAGCAAAATGAACTTGTGTGTCAGGCAAATACTAAAGGAAAACCAGCACGTGCTGAGCTAGGACTGGAAGAGCTCAGGGACACCACCGCAGGGCTTGGCCGCTCACTGACTGTCCATGCACCAGCGGTGGGATGGGGGCCTTTGCCTCCTGGGGAAAGGCTGCTTGCTCCTCAGAAGATTTCAATGATATGTGGAAAGTATATCCAGAATAATCCCATAATCTCTTTCTCAGGCAAGACCAGTGAGGAAAAAAAAAATCTTTTTCAATCCACTGTTCCACTCTCTACCCATTGCATAGTATACCGGATAATATTATTATCATAAGATTCAAATGGTTCATCTGACATGCACAGGTATGTGAGAAGCTTTTCAGATGGGTGTATTGAGCACAAGCTCAGTGACCAAGCAATTGCAGAAGCTGTCATAGACTGTAGAGGTTAGGTTTGACACGTTCATCCTCTTAGACATATGTAAAATTCACCCAAATTTAAGGAAGTTTTCCTGTGCCACTTCAGCCCACATTTGCTGAAAAATAGCTCAGCTGTAAAGAAAGGTAATTTTTATCCAAGGTTCTTTTCAGTTTTTGTCTCACACCAGTCACTATCTAAATTAGAAATAAGTGGTTGTAAAAAAGTGGAAGAAGTACTTTGAGAATTCAAACCAAAACAGAACTTTGAAGGGAGAAAAAAAAAAAAATCAACCCAAAACTCTAAGAAAAACCTGCTATAATAAATAATTTTTATGTATTTGTTACTTTTGTCTGTGTGGCACATTAAAAACCTTTAATGTCTTTGAAAACTTCACTGTGCAAAGCAATTATGTCTTATTTCCAGGTGTTCCTCTTTTCACAGATTCACATTCTATTTGACTGAAAGCTAATGCACCTATGAAGGATTTCTGCATGGATATCTGTTACAAAAAGAAGACTTAATTTGCTCAGCCTTCCTCTGTATTCACTATATAAAGCTATAATAATGAATATGTATTTAGTCAGGTGAATTTGTTTTGCAACAACAAATCACAGGGGACATGAGGAACCTGGCACCACTATTGCTGGTGTTTTACTAACCCTGTGCTACACTACTTTAAGTCAGAGTAAGGGCAAGTCTGTCTTTTATCTTCCTCGGTGGATTCAGGGCTTCTAAAACAGACGGTTGCTGTGATTTTGGTTGTTGTTCCGAAACGTGGTGATGGAAAATTGATTTAGAGACAAAGTTTTATCTTCAAACTGCTTTCAGTAATTTAAAACATTATATTGGATAAAGTGACCAGAATATAACCTAACACAACTTAAAGCTGACTAGAAAAGCTACTGGTAAATCTGACACTCATAAAACCACTAAGCATCTGAACAGAGCAATGCTGCTTCTTGTCTGCTCTTTCTTGAAACAGGTTATAACAGAGACTTTTCTTCCTGCTTCTATGTTGCCTTTCCGTAAGACAAGTCATGGTGACTTAGTCATCATTTTCAAAAGGAATTCAGTCCCTTTTAGCACTGATTACCAGAATCACCAGAGGCAGGCAGAGATGCTACAGAGGATTTTTTTCCCTGTTGATTTTGCCACCTCACTCCAATGAATCACATCCCAGAAAAAGCTGACAGATTAAACAGTGTACTGGCATGGAGACAGGTCTCAGGTGTTGGGACGAGCCATCATGCTCATTTTTACTTGCCATTTAAGTGAGGCGATATACACACACAGACAAAGGTGAAAGCTAATCCCTTAATAGTTTTCTCTACATGTGTCCTCCAATATATACTTGGTGGGCCCTCCACACTGGAGTAATGCAAATCCACTTTCAAAAAGAATGGAGCCACATTGCTCGGGACCCAGTATTTTCAGCTGACATACTCAAGAAGATAAAGCAAAATTATGCTAGATCTGTAGTGACCTCAACTGACTTTAATTTCAACTAGCAGTATTTGGCTCTAAATAAGATGAGATAAGAAGAAATGGAATTTCTTTCTGGAGCTATTTTAAGGGCAAAGGCTACTATATATAGAGTCAGAATAAGTGGCTGAAGTTGAATTTAAAAGACAGACATATTTTTGTTTTGCTATTTCCAAATACAGTCTCATCTGTTCCAAAGTCTGAACAACAGAAGAAAAACTATAGTAAAGAACTCCATCCTTCTGCAAGCAAAACCAAGGTTCTTCAGTATAGAAGGCAACAACAAAGGAAAACCAAACTGTGCCATGAGAGTTTCAGCTGTAGACAAAGCCTGTTTCTGAGTCTTGCCTGAAAAAGGGGTGTAAAGTCAGGTCTTCTGCAAATCCAGAATTTCTGCTATTCTAAGACAGTTCTAAAGAACTCTCACTCTAGTGCCTGGCTTCTCTGACTGTACATAAAACTCTTGCTTATGTGAATGAGGTTAAATCATGGAAAAATGTGTTTGTTTGCATAGATAACCTTGCTAAGCTATCCAGGTCTGGGCTTTGGAGAAAGTAATGTAAACACTGAAACGTGCTATGTCACTGCGATCCAAAGAAATCTGAAATTTCACGTAGGCTGGATTTAAAGGTGCTGTAATGTTGGCATTTAGTTTAGTGTGTAGGACTTACAGTAAACTACTCCCCGTTCTGTATATACTGTATTCTATAGGAAATTTATATGTGCACTGATTCTTATAAAAAGAAGTATTTATTTCTTAGATGAAACTAAGGTGCAATCTCTTTTTTATCATTTTTTCATTCATTTTTTTCAAGGAATACCCATTCTCTGGAAGAAAAACACAGGCGGGAAAGTGGTTTTGTTTACTTCCACCTAGAAGGTGTTTTAGCGTTGGAAGAGCCATCTCACTTATGAGGCACGCTTAGAGAAATAATAAATTTTGGTTGCCATGCTAACAGGAAATCTCTCACTTGAGTCCAGTAAAACAAAAGTGCATAAACGACATCTTCTTGTAAAAACTGGGAAATACTAGATTAACAAGGCTGCAGGTTTTGCCGATTGCAGCGAATTTCACAGTTCTGCCCCTTTGCAGAGTGTGATTTTCTGTCAACGTTTAAGCCCCCCAGAGCATCAGCCGCTTCTTTCCAACAGGACTACGGCTTCTGGCCGATCACCGCAACACTCAGCATCTCACAAGTGTAAACCCAAGGAGGGGATGAATCCCACCAGCCACTTTATGTTCTCTATGAGCCACCCCTACATCCCACGGCTCGTTTCACCGTGCCCTCCTCCCATCTATCCACCTTCCTTTCGCCGTGCCCGCAGCCCCGTCCGGGCCGGCAGCAGCCCGGAGGGGGTGTGGGGGGATGTGAGGGGGTGGGGGACCCGGCGAGGCTCCCACCCGCCACCGCCCTCGCTTTTTCCCGCAGCGGATGGCAGATGCGGAGCCTCCTCCCGCTCCGCTCCGCGCCGCCGGGGAGCCGTCCCCTGCCCGCTCCGCCGTCCCGCAGGTGTCACGCTTCACCCAGCCACCGAGGGAGGGATGCCGCTCCCCACGGGGGAAAAAAAAAACCACGTTTATTACATACCAGGGAAAGGAAGGGACCTTAATGCTCCTCTGGGCTGTGACCACGGAGGTGCGCGATGTCGCTCGATGCTTGTGTCGGCGCAAAAGTTACCTCACACCGTCCTAGGGACTTTTTTTTTTTTTTTTTTTTTTTTTTTTTTTTGNAAGTTGACGAGAACTTACTTGGTTTAGGTGCATGCGTTGACAGCCGGCATCTTCCTTCAACAGTTTTAACAGGTCACATTTTCCCTTGGAAGTAGTACCCCTTTTGTAAATTAAATCCCTTCAAAAGGTGTTCGTTTTATTTCACTGGCTTCTCGTCCGTCTCAGCCACTTTCCCCCATTTTTACTTTATTTTCTTCATGTTTGCCACAGGCGCAGGCACTCCGGGACACACGCCCACGAGTTTAGCGGGTGTCCATCACCTCCAGGCGGGGGGACCGCGCCTGCCGCCGGGCTCCGGTGCAACAGATGAGAGGCAGATTCTTCCCCGGCTGCTCAGTGCGGCATCTCCTTATTCCCTCGGGGAGCCTCATGCTGGCTGTAAAAAGTAACAGCTCCTTCCGATGCGCCGGTTCCCTCCGGAGCGCGGGCTGCGCAGCATGGGGAGGGAGGAAAGACACCGAAATAAAGGCAAAAAGAGCGCAGAAGGGGCACAAGCGGGGGGAAGGGTGTGTGTGTGTGGGGGGGGGCCCGTCCTCGCCGATGCGCTC
>VUYV01000119.1:2161034-2260896 GCA_008711295.1 Anarhynchus alexandrinus
GGGCACGGCGAGCACATGGAGTGAGATCGAGAAAAAGCGCGGAGGAGACACACTAGCGCGTCGTGGGGGGGGGGGGGGGGGGGGGGGGGGGGGAGGGGGGCTCTGTGAGTCCTCCTCCCGGTGCGCTCCGAGCCCGGAGGAGAGGTTTGGTCTCGGCAGCTTTCGCGATGCTCCGTGCCCAGGCGCGGTGAAGGCTCTGCCCGTGTCTCCGCGCCGAGCCGGGGCTCAGGCTGGGCCGGGCTGGTCCAGCGGGGGGGGTGGGGGTGTCCGTGGCCTCACGCTGCCCCCAGCCTCGCCCGGTGCAGCTGGGTCAGGCCGGCCTGGACGTTAACGGGAGGCTGTGCGGCACCGAGCCGCAGCCGCGATTGGTAGTCGAGGAGCGGAGGGACGAGGCTAGGCACCGTCTCCTCACCTGACTTTTCCTTTCCGTAAAAAATTAGGACAGAACTTAAACGCACGAGCTTAGAAATTGTAAGAAAAAGGCGCAAGGTGCGGAGACAGGGATGCTGAGAAGGCACAAGACAGCCAAATCTCTTCCTTTCTCTCTCCTTTTTTTTTTATTTATTTATTATTATTTTCTTTTGAGATCTGTTCGGACTCGGCCCCGTGTTGGAGTCGGGACGCGGTGCAGGCATGGAGTGCAGGGGAGCACCTCCCCCCGTATGCACATCCTGTGGTGCCCCGGGCCTGGGCGAGCATCCCCTCCGGTCGGTCCCCATCCCTGCCCGCCCCGCCGGGAGGCTGACTCCTGCCCGAAGCCACCGGGCAGCATGCCACCGGTGTCTGCTTTGGCCCGTCACGCTGGGTGAAGAGCTTCCACCTTCGGATTCCCGTGGGGGAGAAGCAGGGGGGTGGGGGTGTGAAATAAGCACAGGGAAGGAGCCGCCAGACCCGGGGGGGGTGGGGGGGGTGGGGGTTGGAGTGGTGGTGGTGAGGAGGTGGGAGGGTGTGTGTGCAAAAAATGCAAAGTGAGAGTATCCTGGTCTAGTGGGAGGTGTCCCACCCCATGTCAGGGGGGTTGGAACTAGATGGTCTTTAAGGTCCCTTCCAATCTAAACCATTCTGTGATTCTGCAATTCTATGATCCGTCGTGCTGAGCTTCACCCGTGTCTCTAGGAGAGACTTCAGAGCACTGAGCCGTGAAGCGCTGGACAAAGCAGGCGAGCCTGAAAATGCCGTTACAGCAAATGTTAAGGAGCTGCCAGCTACACCGCTTTCGATGGCAGCTGTTTGTACAGGCACCGGACCTCCATGGGCGGCAGAGGGAAAGGAAGCGGTGATGCAGCTACTCTGCGTTAAGGGCAGCAGGAGCTGAGTGGGGAAAATGCCAGGTTGATTCTGCTCCGGTACTTCCATGGTTGCAGCATTGCCTGTGCATCAGGCTGCTGTGTGAACCGCTGGCATACATATTTTAGATGCGCCCCAAATTAGTTACTGTTGAGATTTTGGCAGAAGCATAGTGCCTTTGGGGAGCTGCTCAGAAAACAGACTGGTGCCACTGAGCAGCGCGCAGTACAGCCACGCTGTAACAGGTCTCTGCGTGGCTCTTCCTAAGAGATGTTAATTGAACTCATGAGATCAACTCATGTTGATTCAAATACAGATCAAATGCCAAAAGCAGCTGTTTAGGGAAGCTGAGCCAGTCATTCTAGTACACACACATATATGGATGCATATGTATGTATATACACACGTAGACCCATACATGCACACCCACACAAAGGCAAGGAGAGAACTGGGTAGGTAGAGGCACCCTAGTGCAAAAAGCCTGAGAGCCTACAATGAACTATGGAAAAGGCTACACCGTTAGACTGCATTGGAATTGTTAGTGTGAGCTGATCTACCTATTACTGGAGTATTTGTACCCCTTGTGCATGCTGTCAGCTCTGCTGAGATAGCACTGCGTTACTATGGATTGGAAGTGTAGACAAGACTTACTTTCAGAGGTGTTTGATGTTCACTTCCCAGAGCAGAGTGCTTTTTTTACCCCATACGTTTCCTTATTAGATCTTGAGAAGCCAAATTCTGTTTTGAGTGTAATGTTTAATTTTTGACAAGCAAATACCCCTGTAATTAACAGTATTTCCTTTGTCTTTTTATGCGTATCATTGTGACATTTCTTCTTTTCAGGGGTGAATGCAACATGGCACTATCAATGTGCTTTACGCTTTCTGGCATTTTACATATGGTAACCCATTAGCAGTCTCCTGTGGGTCTTGCCAATGCTCATAATTCCCAATTAAACTAATGTTCAGATAAAATCTCTGTGGTATTACTCAGATGAAAATGAAGTAAATAGTCTCTGATTCAGGACAGTGGGGTCTGGATCTTTGCAACATTCTGAGTGTATGCTAGTATATTTTATTCCTAGCACGTAGCTAGCTGCCAAATGTTTCTCAGCAGTAAGTACTGTGGCAGGGAGAGAGAGGTATAGGGGAGAAATTAAACATTCTGTGAAACCCATACCGCATATTGAGGTTTTAGAGGTTATATGTTAGCAGCATGACTGAGCCTTCCTGTAATCTGCTCACAGTGTCATACCAAATTAGGTTCCCCTTGGGATCTTCTCCATTTCTACCCCCATGTTACACCGTTCTCCTCAGAACACCTACTGATGCATGCCCAGCTGCTGACCATTTGCAATTCAGCTAAACCTTATATATCCAAAACACCAAGCAGACTGCCTTTTTCCCCTTCTCTCTGCAGTTTGTGCAAATACCACGAGGGTGTATCTCTTGTTTTATTTCATGAACCACTACAAACAGAAAAACAAAGATTAAAGGCAGCTTGAAAATAAGAGGAAGTTGGAGCATTTAGAAAATACTAATTGATTTACCCTTCTAATATCACTGAGTACAGGTAAGAACATCTGCAGCAGGTGCGAATCACTGTAATTTTACCCAAATCAGTGAAGCTGAATCGGCTTACCTGGAGAGATGGCTATTTATCTTTAGAGGAAAGAAAAAGCAACACAGAAATTTTAACCAGATTTGCTCAGTCAGTGCTTGGTGAAAGGTGTTCTAATATTCCCATGTCTCGGCATCTTTTCTTTTTGTATTTATGACAGCTTTTCATACTAGTACCGTGAGAGTTCAAAGGATTATGACATTTTCACTAAGATGGAGATTTACATGCATAAAAAAAATTTAGAGCAATGGTTTAGAATAATCTTAGTCAATTAATTAAAACATGAATTTTATTAATTTTTATTAATCCAGGGTAATGGAGAAAAATTTCCTCAGGTTTGTATTTTTTTCGCATAATTTTAAACATGTAATTTTAAATATTCTTCTACTGATCTATTACTCATTAGCAATGATGCAAAATGTGAAATCACACAGTACAATAGCATCTTTCACTGCAGTTTAGAATTTTTTCTATGTTTGTTTTGGAGACTACGTTGTTACAAAGAGTAAGGATTATAATTTTCTTCTCTCTATTAATCTAATTTATGAAATCTGTAACAAGTTAATTCCATTAGTTCTTTTGTTACAGGCCATGCACTTCTCCCAGCCAGAACTTTTTGCAAGCGGTAAATTGTTCTTGCCAGCCCACACCAGGCATTCCATACTATTATGTCTTTCCTTCCACATAACTCAGTGTATTGCCATTTATGTACTTAAATACCATTAGTCAAAACTCAAGTTTCCAACACTTGAGAAAAAGAGATTGCTTTTATTGAATGATTCAAGAACATGAGGAATTTGTGAAAGAAGGGGGAGGGGAACAGCAGAAATCTTTCATTTTTCATGAAACATTTATTGGCGGGGAAATAGTTCTTGTGAAGGTTTAGCAGGGAAAAAGGGTCATTAATGAAGAGAGAGGCAGGAACATGCAAGGGGAAAGAGAAGTAGAGAGAGACATTGATCCAGCACTGACCTCAGCTGTGGGACCCTTAGGCTCGGGCTCTTTTCCTACACCAGGTCAACGAGAAGCTTGAACTGTATTTCTTTGTTTCTTTTTTAGTTTGTTTTCATTAAAAGGAAAAAAAAGTAGACAGGTCATGACAGTAGGTCCTTGTCTGACTTTCTCAAGATTTCCAAGTTATTCAGATGAGAAGGTATTTGGGGTTTGTATTTTAATAGAGGGAAGCAGGTCCCTTAGCTTTATTGGCAGATAAATTGCTATTTAATTTTAGGTTTGCAGCTTACATTAGAAGTACGCAGAATTCTATATAGACTTCCGATTTTATTACTATTTAAATCCCAACAATTTGTATTTTTGGTGGACAACAAGCAATTAAACTTCCTTTACCTACCTACATTTGTCAGTTCTCCAGAATTCACATCTGTTATTTTCACTGACATGCTACAAACGCTTTCTCCTTTCTTCTCTTACCCAGAGTTTTTGATTGACTTAAGCTTATTTTTCTGACATCAGAGGGTGGAAATTGGTGCACTAAAGTTCACTGCTTTCTTTTGCAATTTTTTAACAAATGGTAGAATGACATCCTTTAAATTTTTGGTGTTTTTCAAAGCCATTTAGTTTTTTGTCCTCCATGATTATTTTCAGATGTCTGTGCTTCCCAGTAAGCACTTACATTCTTTCAGAATACCCAGCTGCTACATTTTTGAGATTTTTCTGGCACAGTCTTGCAGCGTAGGGGTTTTAGGAAAGCACAGGTCTATCAGATCAAATCGCATGCTGGGGTGGGATTCAGCTCCAGATTAGAGGTATCTAAATTTAGGTGTACACGTTTGAACTGCTCAGTGTTTTAAGCTCCCTTTAGAGTCAATGGAAAGCTATTCAATACAGTCATGGGAACTTAGAGAAAAGATCGGCGTGGCATATGGATTTTGTGTTCAGGATGAGGTAAATAGTCTCTAAGCACTGACTGAAGGAGGCAAACACCAATGCAGAGGTGCCTTATACTGTTTGATGTCCCCAAGGCTATCCAAGACATGCAAAGAAGGCGAGCAGATAGGATTTGTCTTGTCTTGCCTTGCCAAGGAGCTTGTCTTATAGGTGACCTCTACCTTTCTGGGGATTAGGCCAAATACTCTGTGGCATCTCACAGGGCATTGGACACCTGCACACAAGCACCTAAATCCACACTAGATCCCTTTTAGCTCTAACAGAAGATCAAACCCCTATCTCACAGGTAAACACCAGCATTATAGACACACAAAATCAGATGTTTGAATCACGATCCTTAAAATTACGTGGCAGTAAGACAGCAATGGCAAAGCAGAGTTTGTTGAAGAAGAAGAGAAGAATGTAAACCTAAGCAATGATCCCTTTCTCATTTTAGAATCATAGAATGGTTTAGGTTGGAAGTTGACCTTGAAGATCATCGAGTTCTACCCCCCTGCCATAGGCAGGGACACCTTCCACTAGACCATGCTGCCCAAGGCCACATCCAGCCTGGCCTTGAACACCTCCAGGGATGGGGCCTCAACAACCTCTCTGGGCAACCTGTTCCAGTGCCTTACAACCCTCAAAGTGAAAACCTCTTCCTAATGTTTAATCTAAACCTGCCCTCTTCCAGTTTAAAGCCATTCCCCCTCATCCTATCACTACATGCCCTAGTAAAAAGTCCTTCCCCAGCTCTCCTGTAGGCCCCCTTTAGGTACTGGAAGGCCGCAATAAGATCCTCCAGAGCCTTCTCTTCTCCAGGCTGAACAGCCCCTTTTTCTGAAAGAGTTGACACCTTTACCTGTGTTTATAAGGGTGGTGACCTGGTAAAAGATCTGAAATCTTGGAAACAAATGGGATCTTTCAATTGGGAGATAAAGGCAGAAAAGAGGCAGGATTCCAGGGCAACTAGCCAGACATCTTAGGTATCTCTAAGAGTATGTGGAATAAACAGAAAGAACGAGATGTCTTGCTGCACAAACAAAGCTATAACTTAATTGGCAAGACAGAGACTTTGTAGGATAAATCAAAGGATTGGAGTGTTGATATAGAAGGGTACAGGCTGTTCAGGAAAGAAAGGCTGGGAAAAAGAGAAGGCAACATTACACTACCAAAAATGTGTTTATCATCTTCTAAAAGAGAAGGCAGACACATCAAAAGTCTCTAGGGGAAGGAAAAACAGGGTTTCAAAAGAGAGGTCTACCTCAAATCAATTTGGGAGAAGAGGTGGTTGAACATCTTAAACACATGCTAAAGCATTAAAAAAAAAAAAAGACTTTTCTTGGAATTGTCGAGATGTGATTTTACATCCTCAACAGGTAGCATGTATAACTAGATTTTATTCTGTCTTAATGGGGTAGAACAGCTGGAAATGTAAAGGTGGAGGCCTCTCAGATCTGATAAAAGTGAGTTTGAAGTAATAGCAATGAGAACAGCAGAGAACAGCACTTCAAAAAAAGAAGGTGGTGACATACTTTGATGGCTGGTAGGAAAAGTTTGGAGGAACATACGCTCAGAGAGTCAGCCACGAGAAGTTGCTGCAAAAAAAGCAGTATTGGCAAGAAAGCAGTAGTCATTCAGAATGTACGAGCAGGAGTGTAACACATGAGAAATCACTGTTTTACTCCAGCTAAGCAGCCCTTTACATCAACTTCGGACCTTGTGTTTGACAGTGGTGTAAAAAAAAACCTGCACAGAGCCTAGAGGTCAGCGTCATGGATAATAAGGTAATGTGATCTTTCAGAAATATTTCAGCTGGCCTTGTTCTGCCTAAGAAAAGATACCTTTAAGTTGTATTATACAGTTTATAGTTGTGTAAAAGACAGTTGTAAAGAGACAGATAACCAAGAGTAGAAGAAGTAATCAATTTTTTGTCTTAGCAATGCAAACCTAAACTACACATAAGTAGGATGTTTCTAACTATAAAAAGAGTTAAATACTGGACGATTTCACATGAGAAAGTTGTGGAATCCATCTCTTTGAAACATGTGAACCTTTTTCTAAGAGTAGCTTTTTTCCTATTTTAGGATTCTCTAAGTGGCTGTAATGAGACATTTTTTCTCCAAAACTTAGTGAACCCCTTTTTATAGATGATATTTCGGGAAACTGAGTTTTCATGCTTTTAAGAAAGACATGCAGCCAATCTGTTTGCACTCTCAGCCACCATTTGAACAGCGTGATTCAACTTTGGAAACATATGTAGCTTAAGAGAGCAAATACAGTTTCTGTCCTGGCCTTTATGTCTGAAAATGGGGAATTCTTCTCTTTGGAAAGCATCCTGTAAAAGCCAGCAGGGCACTAGTGTGTGCAAGCACAGGAATTTGGCTCATGCCCATTGTGGTTTAAGACAATAGGACTTTAAATGAGGAATCCAATTGCCTAACTGTAGGCACCATTTTAGGTTCCTGAGGGTATCCCAAAGGTCCATGCGGGGCCATCAGGTGTAACCCCAGCCTGACAGCAGATCCACACTCACTCAAAGGAGCAACTGGGATATCCCACTGGCGATGTGCTCCGCAGCACCTAAAATGGCACCAGGCAACCAAATCCTGTCCTAAAGATGCTTTTTTGGCAGTTTTGTCACTTCCTTTTTTTTTTTTCAACTAGTATTTTGATAAAGCATATATTTTTTCCTTGACCTCTATTTGGAACTCTGTTTTAAATGCAAATCACAGACTAGTTATCCAGGCCTTTAAAAAAAAACAGAATATTCTCCTCTCTCCACCAGACAAATACATCTGTAATGCTTTTAATGTGTGAGAAAGGGAGATGTTTTTTAAAAATGTATGTTTTTTACAGCATATTAATGATCTGTTTCCTACAATCTGCAGAATAACAACAGTTCAGCCTGTTGGTGGGTTGTGTTGAAAGTGTGTAGAACCTGAGACTGTATAAAATTCACTCATTTTGCAGACGGACACTAGAAAAAGTAAGGGATGGAAGATATTCAGGCTTGAGACATCAGATCTCTTCCTACCTTGTAAATACCTCTTTTGTGCTGTTTCTGAGACTCAGTTTTCTTTCTTACGATGTGGCAATCGCCTTTCTTTATCACACCATTATGACTGTGCACTCCGTATCTAGGAAGAAATCATAAATACCTGTAAAACCATTAAACGCCCTGTAGGTAGTAACAAGAGTAACAATAAGAGATTTGCCTAGAATGGATGCTGCACGGATTCTGCATTTTAGATAAAAATAGTTAATCTTTTTTTAAGATGTTTTCATGAATGTAGAGTGCTTGAAGAAGATTGTTTCTGTGTGTAAGGGATTGCTTATGCATACTGAGACTCATTAATAGTTAAGCGTAATGGTCTTTTTTTTTTATGGCAGGTCATTTGATGACATTAAGAGAGGCAGAGGGTATCAGGAAGATATCAAAGCATGTTTCAAGATTGAATTTGCTTTCCTTTAACAGTTAGAAACGATTTCTTTTGCCAGACCTTTTATGCTTGTATATAGCCAGACAGAAATAAACTAAAAGAAAATTGACTCATGTTTTTATTGTTATCATTTTAGAGTGCTTTCGTAGCTTTCTTTTTTTTTTTTTTAATTTAATTTTTGTGTGTGGGACAGAACAATATGAATTTGGCTTCCTGGATTTCAAATTGCTTAATGCAGTCTTTAGCTACATTTTTGGCTTTATATTCTCCAAGTGATGTTAAACTCGGAAGGAAATTTTCTTCACATTTGATTATGTGAAATAGAAAAGCAAGATAATTTGTTGCATAGATTTTCAGAACATTGCTTAATGAGTAATTCTGAGAGCGAGCTTCTATTTATCCTAAAATAAATGGATACCATTATATTTCCCAGTTGCTTCAGTGTGTTGTGCCCATAATTATTAGCTGAAGAGAAGTGACAGAAGCTGGGCAGGGCAGAGGGAAGAACAAGTGTACCGAGAATATGGCTATATTGCCTCAGCCCCGAGGTGTATAGTTTCTAGGTGCATATTTTCTGTAGTATGATTTACGGTCAAGGAAAGACCGATAGATGGTGCTGTGGAGACAATTTGCAGTCATTGCCCAGATGTGTAAGGTTAACATCATTTTATTCGTACACATCTGCGTCAGGCATGAAATAGGCTCACACAAGGAATTAATTTTACCCTTATCTTTCTTTTATTTCTTATCTCACACACTTTTTAGAGTTTCAGGCTCAATTCTGTGTCAAAGAACAAAAATCATGTACGATCTTATTAAAATAAAAGGCACATGTAGGTATATGTTTGTAGGTATTTTTTATTGAAGGAGAGAAGCTGGTCAGTATTTTATTTCAGTTCATTATCTTTTCTGGCACCGTACTCACCATAAAATAGTTACTCAGCTGTTAGTTTTATTTGTTTGGTGAAAGTCTGCAGTACAGGATATCATTTCTCTGGATATTCTTAGTGCACAGAGCTTTAGCCTCTTATTGCTTGATGACTGACTGCATAGAAGTGAGGGAAAACAGTTTTGCTGGGTCTGTCCCCTGCCTCTGGTCACTGCTGCCCTTGCTGTGGGAAGGCTTGTTCATTTACAAAAGAAGAGTTCATTTTCCATTAATGCTGTGGTGGGATTACTACTGGGGATCAAGAAAGGTCTGTCACAGTCAAACTGTCATCTCCTCAAGACCCCAAGGCCTCTGTATCTTAGGATAGCTCAGCACTTAATATGGTGCTCAGATCCTGCTTCCTTGGGTGCCTAGTTTCTATGAAGGTCCTAAGACATCTGGTGAGATCTACCTCACCAGATATCAAATAGCTAAAATACAGATGTCTGTATGAGCTACTTTTTTTTGCACATGAGCTACACTGCAATCAGTGTAGACAAAATGCTCAGACAATATATTTTCATAGATGAGATGCATCTTGCTATAGGAATGCCTTTTTCTCCTCAATGACTACAAAGGCAGAACATGGCTCTTAGCCTTCATAGAAACATTTGCAATTAATCTCATCCTTGTAGTCCACAGAGACACAACTGAGCATGGCCTTCCGGCAAAGGAAATATAAGCAATATTGCAACTTGGAAGGAGGAATTTACAAGCGTCATGTCAATAAACATATGGAGTAAGCTGAGTTACATCATCTCAGCTGCATCCTTTAGGTCAAGATCTGGTTTGCTTGGTAAGATATGAGCTCTTTCATTTTCTAGGCATCCTATGGTCTATGGAGTGTGTATGGGATTGGTCTTTTCTGCAACACCCAAAAAAATTGTGCCACAACTGGAAGTGAGGATTAGGGAGGACTTGGAAAGGCAGCTACAATTTTTTCCTTCTGGGCCAAAAACCTGGACAAGGTCTGATGATGAAGGGGTACCACATCTTCCAGTAAGAAAATTTAGACCTGTCAGACCTTGAGATGGGGTAAGTGGTTAAGACAGATACAAGGGAGTAACTGCATTTCATGGCATCATTTTTCAGCTCAAGATTTCTATGAGGCAACAGAATATGATGTGAATATCATTTGGACCTGTACTGTCTCATTCTACACACACTCTATGGAGTCTAGTGGAGTTACTGGATTGCCTTTCTCAGGGTCTGTATAGACTCTACAATGACTATTACTCAGACATCAGAGACAGAGCTGAGAAAAATATTGAAATAAGTATTTCATCTCTTTGAAATTAATTCTTTGCTCAAGATCAGTTCCTTAATGTTTCTTTACAGTAACTCCAGTTCATTCCAGATCGGTCTTGAGTATCTAGCTTTTGTAAATACTCAGCTGCATTATCTTATACTCACTAAATTTCTGAATATTCCTGACTATGAATACAATAGCTAGAATGGTCATGCAGATAAACACACAAAAGGAGAAGATGCAGTTAATGTAAATACATTTTTAATATCAGAATGAGAGATAATGAGGATGTGTTTCTAAGAGTCATCCAACTTTACTCATGATGTTTCTCTAGGGGAGAGAAGTATTTGAAGCAGCTGTTCAGATAATTTGAAGTAGAGCATAAAGATTACTTGGAATGCTACTGAAAGCTGTACACATTGTTGCCGTAAAAGAATGGTAATAAATAAGTGTACTCACTAAGCAAAGGATATTTAGAGCAATAGAATAGTCTACGTTTGTGTAAACTAGCAGAGCACTGTTGAAAATAATGACTTGTAAAACCTAACCCTCATTTGGTCCAGTAGGACTTCATGAAAAAATTACTTCAAGACGTGGCAAAAATGACCTGAATATGAAAATCCAAAAGCTTTATCAGTAACTGCCTTCTGGACGTTGGTTGACATCATATCCTTTGTCAAATATAATGCAATGCTGGCATTTTCACTGAGATTTTACACTTTGTGCCACTGCTACTGAAAGACTGCCTAAATACATGATGTAGTATTTAATGAGTTGCTAGAAATCTTTTTTTTTCTTTTTTTTCCCTCTTAGATAATTTTGTGGGTGGAAATTCTTCTCTGTGTAATTGTATCATTTGTGCAAGTGACTGTCAAGATTTAAAAAAATTTTTAGGTTTATTATGCATGTTAAAATTTATTAATAGTTTTCCAAAACTAAAGAGATTGCTTAACTACAGAAAAATCAAATTGTCTAATCATTGAAATCCTGTGACTGTTAGATCATTTTCTTTCTTTGCAGTGACTTCTGTAACAGTTTTATGTCTATAGAGACCTTTCCCTCTGCTAAAATATTTGTATTTGTCAGCATTCAGTTTTAATGTTAAATCACTTCATAATGTAGGAACTGTTTCATCTGTCACCCTAGAAGCACTAGCTGCTTTCATACCTCACACATTAATAAAGAACATTTTTCACGCTTTGTCTCCTAAACAACAGTTTCCAAAACAGTCAATATCGACCATCTAAAATGCTAAATTTGAAAGTGATTTCAAAAAAATAATGACACTTTAACGTCTTGTTTCTCTCTGGGAAAAATGATGAGGTCTGATGATTCATGAAATTCATATATTTAATTTAGAGGCAATAAATCTTTTAAAAGTAACCTTCTGCATGATTAGTCTTAATAGGTTGCTGTTAGTGAAAAGAAATGGCCCGTGTAAAGTAAAAAGGAAGATATAACAGCATTTTCATTCAATAAACAAAAAATGTGTTGCAAAGAATGTATGGTTAGATTATTCTTGGCCTTTGGAGAAATCCTCCAGGAGGGGAATGAGGTAGAAATCCTCTTCACGGAGCACAGCCTTACATTTCCCAGTTCTTTGTTCTACCACTGTCTCTGCTCCATGAGAAGATAGCACTGGTGCCAGATAGCACTGGTTTTGATTTGTGCTGTTAGACAGGAAACAGGACTCTAATCATGGTGAAAAGTGTCCCTTTTTCCTGACGTGGGAGACCACTCGCTTCATCACTGTGTTTCAGCCACGGGCGAGGGCTGCTGGCGCCAGAAGGAGTGCAGCAGTCCCGAGAGGCACAGTGATGCTGGAGGAGCTGAAAGATGCACTCAGGTCTGTTTTCAGCTTCATCCAGCTGGGTCTTCAAAATAAAACGCAGCTACTGGACAATTATGCAAGTGGAGGAAAAGACTATAAAAATGGCGGGATATTCAGTCTCGGATTCTGCATGAGGACCATTGTAAGTCCTGAAGCATGTCAGGGTTGGTGACTGAAATGTCTCACTGGAAAGGAGCTTTCTGGAGCTGCCAGAAGGAGTAGGAGTACTGTATTAGGGAATCTAAAGTATCCTAAAGCAGAACTGGCCACCACTGAACCATACCTGACAGATGTTTGTGCAGCTCTGTACTATTTTTAAGGTAGAAATACCATAGTCCTGCCACCTAAACCAGTCTAGCACTCAATTCTTAGTGTTGGTAGAAAACTTCTCCTCAAGTCTAGACTAATTCCTCCTCTTGTAATTGGGCAAAGTATTGTATAAACTTAATTGGACTGTTAGTAAACTGATTTTTGCAGGAGTCGTGACCCTGAGGAGGAAGGAAGGAAGGAGAGATCATGTGAGTGACAAAAGCTTGAGGAGAGGTTAGGAGTGATAGTAGGTAAGGACGAAAAGGGACTCAGTATCATGACGTGTCATCTTACCCAATGACAATTTACCAGCCTTACTTATGTGAATGGACCACCTTACTTAACCCTTACTCCCAACTTCTTGTGTACCCCCAGCCCACTCGCTGGTGGGGCAGTGTAAGAAGTGGAAGAGCCTTGACTCTGTGTAAGCACAGCTCAGCAATAATGAAAACGTTTCTGTATAACACTGTTTTCAGCACAAATCCTAAACATAGCCCCAAACTAGCTACTATGAAGAAGATTAACTCTACCCCAGCCAAAACCAGCACAATGACCAAGCTGTACACTTCTATTACTCTTGTCAGTGTCTGATAAGCTAATTAAAGTATTGACTTCTGTCTTCTTAAGGCTTTTTTTTGGTTTTAACCTATGTTTCTTGCACTGATATGCAGGCAATCTGAGATATTCAAGAGACTTCTCATTTATCTCTTTTTTATCTCTTGTTCAGAGTGATTCTGCATCAGCTTAATGAAACAGACAGTAGTAGCTCTACTGTCTCGGTAACCTTGCTGGAACATCGCCAGTCATCATTCAAGCACCAGGCAGTGAAAGTCAAATGGCTGGATGGGTCTGAAACATTTTTCAAACCCCTTTGGATTCCTGTAAGGCAGCACATATCCACAGGCACCATGCCAGCTCAGCAGGGTGGGCTTCTCCATCCACAGTCACCAGCGTAGCTGGCTGCAGCTGCCTGTCCCCTTGGGAGCCCTTCGGGCAAGGACGGGCATGGGGACCTGCAGCTGGGTTGCTCCATCCCTCCCCAGAATCCGAAGCCAGCTCCCCGCTGCCTGCTACACTCTCCATCTAAGCTTGGACTTGACCATCCAAGCTACGCTCTCCTACCAACTATGGCAGAGAAAATCTCTTCTTTGTATAGATTTCATCCAAATTTCCCTCTTTTTCTCTCTTGTAATTCTAAAAAAACCCCATGCTCTGTGGGCAGCGTGTGCTGTACTGTGGTTGTTTCTTTATCACAAGTAGATAGAGAAAACTATTTTAGAAGCCCAAAATGTTTTATTAATAACCCTGTTAGGAGCACTAAATCACACACATGCCTGAACTTCTCTGGCTTTTTAATTCTGGATTCAAGCATTATATAGACAACTCTCTTCTTTTAAGGAATCAGTTAATTTTTTTTGCAGTGGTATCCTCTCTTACAATTTAACTTGTACTAAAGGATTAAAAGCTGTTTAGAAGAGGAAATTTTTCACCAGGAGCAGAACCAGTAATTCTGGAAGTCAAACTCAGCTGATCTTCCTAGGTATGCTCCAAAAATACAGTTTAATTTTGCACCTTTGTTTGACATGTTGCTTTGAAGTATTATTTTCAGATGTATTTTCAGAAATGTTTTTCAAAGCTACTGAAGCTCACAGGAAAGTTTGGAGGAAGTCAGCTTAATCCTGACTTGCCCTACCTGGAATGTTAACCCTATATTGTTCATGGATTTATAAAATATTTTATTTTTTGGCAACAAATGGCCTCAGTCACCATCTGCTGCACCTTGCCAGTTTCATCAGAGAAATAAATCTTCTGTGATAGCAGGACATGATCCAAACTCTGAATGTTGGCAATTTTCTATCACCTGTAAGAGCACGTGTCTAATAAAAAATAAATACATCTTAGAAAATGACAGAGAAGCTGAAGGGAAAATATATAGTCTTCCTTCCTGTGATTAATGTCTCTTTACATAATAAAGAGCCAGTGTTTCAATTCTAGCATTTTGTCTGACGTCTTGGTGTCCCACCTGAAATATTCTAGTTAAAGTTATAAATTAAAATGCTTGTTGTTTTTCTACTTTCTGGTTTTCTTCATTAATCTTCATTAGGCAACCTCCAACCCATGATTTAGAAGGACCCAGACATTAATGAGTGTGTTGCCCAGACAGGTACCCAATCTGTTTGAAGACGTGGGTGACATCAAACTATTTATAACTGTCTTGTTCAACAAATAGCCCTATATTTATAATGGATTTTGGTAAGATTTCATCTTATGTCATTAATGATACACAGAGAGCATCTGTATTTTCAAACAGAGGATATAATCACAGAATCTGTGCATGTACTGGCGAAGGTAAACTGTAGCGATTGGATTGTACTTTGGGTTTCTTTCAGTTAAATAAGAGTTTTGGGGGAATTTTNAAGAAGTGAAAATTGAATGTCCATGGGTGTGACATGAAGTCACAGGGGGGTGTTGGGGTGCAGACCTCGCTGGGATAGTGCTGGCGAGGAGGGGAGGAAGCCAGACCAGGGGCCTCCACAGCCGTCCTGCCCTGCTGAGTTTTGTTGTGAGAGGAACACTCAGAAAAGAAACGCCAAAAACATATAACTTTAATGCTATATGGACAATCTATGGAAAAAGGCCCAGGAGTGCAATGAAGAACTAAGTTTTTTGACAGTGCGAAAATACCCAGAGCTTCACAGATAAAAGCTACCATGTCTTTTCCTTCTACTGTTTTTAAAATAGTCATATGTATGGTAGCAAATGTATATAAACATGGTGGGAAATGCACTAAATAAAAGAAAGTCAGGGAATGATCTTGAATACTGGACTTCAACAAATGATCTTGAACACTGGACTTCAACAATCCACACAGTTTAGGTTTTTTTTCAGACCCCTCTAATTAGCTGTAAAACAAATGACACCAAATGCTGCTGAGTATTTAACCACTCTCACTTACACATTAAATTTTGTCATCTATTTGCAGGAAAGTGCCTATCGTAAGCAGACTGTATATATGTTGATCTATTACATTAATCTTAGATGAATTAATGAACTTACGGTGCATGAATGAGCATAGTTTGTCTATAATAACAATGTTTATATGCTCTACAGTCTATATTTGGTGATATTCATTTTCTCAAATGCATTTGCACTGTTCTTTTTTGGACTTGAGTATTACTGAGATTCCTTGAAGCAGAGTATATTTGAGTTGTGTGTTGTGCTCATTTATTGAAATTCAGAGCAACTATATTGGTTGTTTATTTCCTCATAGATTTTTTTTCTATTTCTGTGGGGATAATTCTATTATTCACTTGGCAAATATGCTCATAAATAAAGCCATGGAAACGCCTCATTATCCTAAGAATAAATGTTATAACACTTTAGAGAGCCGACAGTAAACTTTATTTATTTCATGTTGAAGTCACCAATATCCATTGCAAGATATTTGTGTAGCTCTATTTTGCATAAGTAGACTTTATTCGCATAAAAATAATTACAAAAGTTTTAAAGCACATTTTGATCTATCATTTACTGTGCTTTTATATTCTACTTTGTGTAGCTTAATATTCAAATTTTATACATTTAAGTTATTTTCTTTTATTTTTTAATTACTAACATTACAGTAATTCAGAGTCAGGCTTTATATGGCATATTCATACATTATTAAGTGGATGATTGCATGTATTTACACAGAATTGTGGTAAATCTTTAATTCATCATAAAGCTATCAATTTCATTTTAGCTTTTTAAGAGAGGAAACTATTTGTTTTTCTAATTCTTTTCCATTGTTACATACTTTCTTTTCACTTTTTCCTTATTATTGCCATCTCCCTTAGACACTTGGTTTGAGAAACAATCAGCACACAGAAACACACACGCAAATGCCAATTACCAACCTTCATGTTGCTTTATTTAAATAGACACTAAGTCAATATCCCCATTTGAAATAAGAGAGTTTTGATCTGTCTCTCGGTGAAAAATAACACACTTTTTTTCTTTTTTAACTGAGAACAACTATGCCGACTGTATAAGCGTATGTGTAGGAGAGTGTGCACGTGTGCAGGCATGCAAGTGTCAGAACGAACTGAGAATTATCGGTATGCTGTGACAGCGCTGCCTGGAACTACGGAGCTACGGTGCATGTGTTTTGCGTTAAAAAATTCCATCAGAATATAGCTGGTGTCAAGTGGTGATGGGGTGCCATTTGTTCGCTCCGGTGATACCACTGTCATCACCCCTGCCTTTCATGAAGAGGTGTAACTATTTACCAGAGAATGCTAAAACCTCTAAACATGAAAACGAAAGACTTCTTTTGTTTCGGGCAATCACTGTCTATTTATTCGAGTCTTGGGTGGCCCCATGGGGCTCACGGCACGGGCAAGCAGCATGGCCAGGAAGCAGGGATAGGCCCGGTGCTCCCGCCAGGAGCACGCAGCCTCCCCAGGGCCACCACGGAAGCCCTGTACTGCCTTGAAGACCTTTCGGGCCTCATCATCTGTGAATTCAGGGAGTAATGCCGGTTTAAAAATAGCAATGAAAGACAGGAGGGTAAAATAAAATAGAAGACTCTGCAGGGAGTCAGCAATTGAGTGAAATAAGAACCTTACCAAGGACAGTGAGAAAGTTGATGCAAGATCTCCTAACCACAAATATATACTTAATTACGAAAACCACACTGCATAGTCATTTGCAATGCCTCCTATTCTAAAGCCAGCGAAAACCTGTAAACTTGTTTCTAACAAGATATAATTGACATATTCTTTGCTCTACATAGATGTAAGTGAAGGCCTTTCACTCAAATATTGTAGAGAACATGATCCAGTAGCTCTTAATAATTTATTTAATTCAGCACAATCAGAGGACAAACATTACAACAGAAACTTGGAAAGAATCAGTGATCATCATCTGGCCCCAAGCAAAATGTATGGAGCAAAACAGGGCTGTCTGGCAGACAATATCAGTCCCTGAGCTGTCTCAGGGAAACGGTATAAACTACAGCAAATAACATATTGAGAAAGAAAAAAAGAAAAAGAAAATAGGTGATAGCATACAAAAATAAGAACGGATAAAAACTTTACAGTTCCTAGTCATTATTTTGGTTAAATGGGATTATATACCAAAATAATGAAACTTTTAATAAAATATTTCTTTTAAAAGGTTGTATTTTCTAATGAAATGAAAGGAAGTTCTCTCTCAGCTGGACAGCCAGGCAGCCTGCTTAAGGATAAAAGAGTTATCAGCACTGTGAGAAAGACTCTAAATGTTATAGCTGTGATGATATCAGGAATGAAATTTAATTTGTTTTCTAGGTAATTTTTTGAAGTAAATTAGTTTGCAGTTTTGTAGAATTGCAAAGGACAGTTTAATTTCCTTCTAACAGTCAGCTTTTCAAATTTTTCCACAGATAAAAATTTGGACAACTGGTATGAGAGAGGTATCCGGGTGTAAAACACTGTTAACCACAGCAGCTGAGATAAGATTAGGGGCTGTTTTTTAAGAACCCCATTCACAGACAGGAATCCTCTTGTTCAAAGATTTGTACATGCAAAGGGTCATCCAAAAATATGAAGTATAAGCCAGTGTTCAAATGTGAGACAGCATCATGTATTATCAAACCACAGTTGGATCCAAAATATTGAGAATCAACACCAAACAAATACCCTATAAATATTAAGAATAAAACTTTTGAAAGCAATGAGCCAAACCTGAAGGGAACTTCAGAGTGAACATGGCTTCTCTTCAGACAGCTTATGCCCAAATTTTTAGTGTTCTTCCACAGTCGCTTGTGCAACACTAGATATATTTGACTGGCCTGCCCTTTGGGGATTGAGTTGTTTTCTAATGGATGTATTTTTGCAGTTGACCCAAGCATGGGCTACACCAGCATGTTAACTCTGTTTCTAGGCTGTTGACCGATGAAACACAATGCTTTTCCTCCTGGTACAGGTGGAGTCTTGCAAGAAATAAAAAAGTATAGCCTTGAGTACTGCTGGTGAAGATCATATTTAAATAGTCTTCATGTCCATTTTACTAAAGAATCCTGGAAATGCATTGTATTTTGCGAAATACTAGAACTACATGTTTTGCTATTGCCGAGGGCAAGAATCTCTGCAGAAATTGCTTTCTTGTTCAGTATCTCTTTGAAAGGAGAAAAGTAAAAGATCTTCTTACCACATCTATGACTGTAGCTGGTTTTTTGGCCCTCTGCCCCTTTATGCCTAAAAGAAATATGGAAACAATGAGTGAAGGAAAACACATTAATTTCTTAAGTATGATTTGCATCTTTCCTTTTGAAAGCAGTTGCTTATCTCCTTTCTTTTTATTTATTTATATTATAAACATTACTGAACACAGAAGTTGTTTTTTTTATTTTTTATTTGGTGAAAAATTCCAGAATAAAGTATAACAATTATAGTTAAAGAATAAGAACTCCTTCATTTACAAGGAAAAAATACGCCAAACCACACAATACTCTATTTCAACTTTCATAAAAAAATTACTGCTTTCACATGTTAGTGAAAATCATGCTTCTGGACAAGAATTCATGGAAAGAAAACATTTCTTACCAACAAAACACAGAAGTCTGCATTAAAAACAGGAGACAGAGGTAGTAATTAAACAGAAAATAACAGCTATATGCAACTAAGGCAAGAAGAATCTCACATTCAACCGAACCTCAAAGATATTTATGACATGCAAAATGAAATTTTCGAACACAATTTCCCACCAAGAATCAGGTCTGTCATCCTGATGCAAACAGTATACGATAGGTATATCGATACCTTATAGGCATGAACAATGCCACTGATGAGTGTTTTTATAACAGCGATTTTTGCTTCCGTGTTTTTTTTTGAACAACGGTGCCTTCTTTCCACAAGACAGCAGGAATAAATCTTTACATTAATGTGCAATCAGTTACAGATATGAGGGTCCTTTCCCTTTCTCTGATACTCTGAAGCAGTTGCTGAACTTTTGGAGGGGCCTGTTGCAAGATGAAATAAATTGTGTGGCCATAGTAGAAAAGCATAAATCTGTACTTGTGAAGGTAATTTTGAGTTGTCCAGAACAAATTGTAACGACCCAGGAACCACTGATGGTCCTCCCCAGCCAAGAAGATGGTGAAGGCAGAGGCTGCTTTATTCACCACACTGTAAAGTTTTCCTGAGTTGCAGTACAGTCGCACAGTCCCGAAAACAAAGCAAGTGCATATGATGGTTAGAGATGAGGGTATTCAAATTTTCACAAAATAGATTCTTTGCTAGTGAAACACAGAAGTCAATGAATCAAGATTCCTTGGCAATAAAAAACATCTCTAAATTTGCTCGGCTGAGTTTCTGAAGGACAAGTAGGACCATGTCCAAGGGAAAAAAACACAGACAACACATGCAACCCCAAATATGCTAACTGGAATTCCACCCTCCTCTTTCCAGCACTAATGAAGCCAATGGAAAATACATGCAGACTGGCAGAAATTAGTTCTGACCCAAGGTTTTGAAAACTTCAGTAGTTATTAACAGAGCTGTGTGACAATCATCAAGTGGCTTGCTGAACTCCATGTAAGCTTTTTCTTTTGTTCCTCAGGCTCACTCTGGGAGTTCTGGCTTCATAAAACTCTTAACACTCAAAGCAAAATACAGGCTAACGTGTTATGTTCCCATGTAAAACTACAGAGCTTTGTAAGGTTTCCAATGGAAACCACAATGCCTCCCCAGCATATCCTCCCCTGGCATCAGCAGGTGTCATGTTTTGTGAATTATTTAAATCACATTGGAAGGTTATAGTTAGGAGCCAGCATGAGTATGGAGAAAATGAACAAAAGAGTTTCAGTAACTTATCAAAACTGCTATTTCAACTTATACACAGAAAAGAAAAAAAAAAAACCAACACCTGAAGTCTCGCAGTAGCTATTGGCAAGTCAATGAGCTTAATATAGATCAACAAAGCACACCTTGTTATATCCTGTCACTTACTAACAAAAACGTTCTTACTATGCTGGTAATAATTATGATGACTTCATCTTACTGACTGTGGTGGATAACGTTAGATATTCTATTCCTAACTTTACAGTCAGATGATAGAAACATGACTTTGAATTGGTGATACAAGTATATCCCAATATAATAGATAATGCCTTACAAATCTAATGCTTTTCTAAATGTCATTATTTTAAAAAATAATTTAATTCAGGACTTCTCTATTGAGAAGTCTGCAGTGCTGAAGCTGGAAATGCAGATTGCAGAGCAGAGCAAAGCAGAGGAAATATTTGATAAAAAATAATAGAAAAGACAGGGGCATACCACCCCGTCCATAGAAACCTGCTGCCATATGCAAATAACCTGTTAGCCCACAAAAATGGCATCTGCAGGCTCCGGTAACCACTGGAAAGGAGAAGGAAGTTCTTAATATAATACTTAGGAAACTATTTGTCAGAACTTGAGAAGTCTATCAGCCTGCTGGCACATTATGTCTAAGAAGTACTGGGTAGGAAACTCCTGGATCTGAGGGTGGACATGATGATGGTGGTAGCTATCAGACACCCTAAAAGAGATTAAGAAAAAAGAGGGTGATGATAAGAATTGTGATTTTAATCCGTTTACTGTGGGTAGCAGACCATCTCAAGAGGTACTGTTTCCCGAGGGTGCCTGAAACTTGGGCGCAATTCTGTGATTATGACTGATTACTGTTTAGAGCCTGGGCTGGCTCAGAGTGCAAAAAGATACATCAAAGGAACCCAGAGGCAAGTTACATGGCATATCAACAAAAGACTGTCATTTAGTCTTGATTTTGTTTTGTCACTGAAAGGGCTGAAGGTGGAAGAGAGGTGACTGTCAAATTCTTCATGGCTCCTGTGTCCCTCTCTGCTGTTGGCAAACAGCTTTTGTGGTTTCACCAATTTCTCACTGTTGGGTAAAATGGAAAGTCCATTAACTTCTTACAAGCCAACATTTACCTGAAGACCTTGTGTTCTGTCCCAAAAAACCATCATGTTGCAAGCTGTTAGACATAGGAAACCAAGAAAGGTTATTTCATACTTCAGAAAACAGAATAAGATTACATGATCTAGCATTATAAATAGTTCTCAGTTGATGTAAGGGAGGAATAGGCCAACAAAAGAACAAATCCTAAAACACTGTGATGGTTATTTTATTTCTTAAGAGGAAATTAGGTGTGATCCTCTTTTCACTCTGAATACTGTGCATAAAGAATACAAATGTTCCTCAGATCTCCATGAAGATGGATGTTTACCTATTAGGAGAGAGCCAAAATAATCATAATACTGGGAAAAGAGTACATTTTTTGCATTTAATTAGGATTGAATGCAGGTCCAAATTATGTGGTTTTTTCCTGCCTGTGTTATGTCTTATCAGGAGCAACACCAGTTACCTAACTGATTACATTAGCATGAATCAATGTAAGTAATTTGACATTCAGGTCATTATTTCCTAGCCTGTGAAAACAATTTGATGTTGAAGCTCCATATATACATAATAATAAAAATGTAGGGCTAGGGAGAGCTGCAAGAGGCCCTGCAATTCATCCTATATTGTAAGACAGAATTAAGTATATCCTACACATGATGCCCTTCCAAATATTTGCTTAATTAGTTCTTGAAAATCCTGTTTGATAGGAATTTGCTGACCTTCTGATGCAGTTAGTTTAAATGCTTTAACTAACCTCAAGTTAGAAAGATTTTTTACTATGTTTATTAATATTTCTTCTAAATCTGATTTTCTGTAAAATAAGTTGGTACAGCTCATCCTGCCCATAAGGAACACACAGATGGAATAATCAGTCAGTGACTTCTTTTCAAAGGCATGTTCATGTCACCTCTTCTGGTTGTTTTTCCAGGTCACACAAAAATGCAACCCATCCATGCTTCTTTTCAGATATCTTGTTTTCTTACCCATTACACTTTTCTCTTTCTGAGTCCTAGCTTTCCTGGAGTTTTTAAAGTGTGGATTCCAACACTGGACTTATGATTTGTAGTCCCATCAAAGCATAACTAGTTCTGTGGACTTTTCATGTCTTACATGTAACATGCTTGCTAGTTTTGAATAACTGCATTAAACCAATGACTCATTTTCTGCCTGTGATCCAGTCCAAGCTGAGACACATTTTTGTGGTGATTGTATCTACCCAGTTTTCCCCCTTTTGTATTCTTGCCTTTCAATTTTATTCTGCCTTGATTTCTGTGAAAACAATAGTAGGCAAGGTCTGAGGGAAGAGGAGGCTCACTGTGTGCTCTAGCCAACTCCTGTCCTGGCAATTTGGGGGACCCGAATCCTGGACTTCAGGACCCCATTACCCCAGTGTGCTCTCCAGAGATAGCCTATGAGACCCCATTGATAGAGTTCTTCAGTTCAACTGAAGTCTTTGACTGGTCTTTGAGTACCTAACTTACAAAATCACTGCACCCTGACCACAGTTCTTTTTTTTGCTTGCAAGAATATAACTTGGGACACAATAAAGCCTTACTCAAGGTAACATCTATGGTGTAGTCTAATTGCCTTCTATCTAGTGGTCTAGAAGTTAGGTTAAAGAATAAAAAATATATATAATTGGCATAATAATTTATTGTCAATTCCCATTCTCACTATAATTTTCTCTTATCATCAAGAATATTTCAATGCTTACAAATTTAACATTGCCTGCTTTTTTGCAGGATCCATTTTGATACTGAAGCTAGTCTGCCTGATCTATACATTCCTAGATCACTCATTTTATACCTTTTCAAAAATAGATATCGTGTTTGTCCATTAAGGATCTTTGAGGTCTTATGTTTCCTCCAGGGATTCCTGAAGACAACTGCTAAAGAGTCAAAAATTGCTTTGCCAACTATACGTCTTGTCTTGCTGAAAACTCTAAATATTAAGTATCTTTTTTTTTTGGTTTGACCTGTGTTTCTGTTGTTAATTTTAACTATTCTGGCTATTGTTATATGGCTATTGTTAACCTTTTTACAGAATCTTGAAGCAAATTAGATAAGCAAAAAAAGAAAGAAGGCAAATTCATTCTTTTGGATGTCAACAATTTATTGGTTGTCTTCCTTACAAAGAGGCTTATACTGCTCCACTGGATTCTACCTTTTCTAATGTATTTTTTGTTCTCTTTTTAATTTTATATGTTTCTTTGTGTATTTCATTATCTTCTTTATTTTTCCTTGATTTTCTCACAACAAGCTTGTACTATGCTTTTCTGTGTATCCTTAGTACTCTGTCCTTGAGCCCCTTTTTTATATGACTGTTAATTAATGTCATGGTCATTAAAAGTCATTGCATAAAAGTCATAAAGGTCATTGCAATACCTTTTTGGTACTGCAATGGTAACATATAACAAAGGGGCAGTTTTCTCCTTCACATGTAATACTGCCTCTCTTCAAAAACTGTTTGCTCATGTCTGAACCACGTTATCCTTTAGAGCACCATCTCAGGAGCTCTCACCATTTTCTTAAGTTTTTGGAAAACTGCCATTTGGGAGTTTCTCCTTGTTTACAATCATAAACACTTGTGTTGGAACTGTTGTCATCCAAATTGCTTTCCATCTTCATAGTCTTAGTTGCTTCCTCAGAATCAGATCTAAACCAGCAAATACCTGATTCCTTTTTCCAACTATTGGATGAGGGGTTGTGCCCAACCCTTTCCTGAAGGTTATGGCTTGTTCTGTCATAGGTACTGATGGTCCTGAGTATTTTAGCTCCTTCATCATACTGTACATAACAGCTTGGCAAGAAAATGATAGATTACATACTTTAAAGATAGTGTAGTACAGTGTCTTATTGAAGACTAACATTTTAAATCTAAATGTTAATACGTTATGGGGATACCAAAGACTGTACAGCAGTCCTCTTGACTAAAAATGGATGAAAGCAGTCAGTTCCAGATGTTGAAGAAAACATGTTTTGAAATCTGTAGGCTTCACAAAGTTTACAGAAGGCATTTGAAAACATATGTGTAAAAACCCCTTTTGAGATATGATTAAAATATGATAGACATGTCCAACTAAGAGTGGGAAAGAGAGATCTGGTGGAGGTCCAAGACTAGAAAGTTTTGGAAGTAAAATTATGATTATTTTAAATATATTTGAAGGAACTGAAAAAACAGCAGGGAAGGCAGTGGGGGGGAATCAGTGAAATCTTTGGCTTTCTAATCTATGCAGGAAAATATTTTTGAAAGATTTTAAACTTTCAGATACAATCAACAGCCAAGAAGATAAAAAGAATATATTTACAAAGCTTTTGATTACAAGAATTTTATTAAAATAAGCTTTTTTCTATTACTTTTATGCTAAGGAAATCTACAATACCACACTTTCTGTAGAGCCTGATAGAAAGACCACTGAGATTAATAGACTTTTTTACTGACTCCAATGTTTTTGGAGTAGATCCAGGAATACATTATAGGCCAAATTTTGCACTACTCTGTAAAAATGCTTGTATTGTACTAACCCCTGGAGAAGAGAATTGTTGAATTCAATATACTAACAGTCAGAGACATAAGCAACAAAGTGGTAAGAGCTGTGGTTCAAAGAGCAGGGGAATAATATTTTCTTTTTGCACGCATGCCTTAAATAAGTGTGAATGCCATAATATCAGCTTATAATTAGTGATCTGATATTTTCAAATTATAACAAAATTAATAATGAGTGTGAAAATATGCCATTAACAGTTGTCATAAATCAATAGAATAATGACAATTGTTCAGTATGATTCTAAAATACCTTCCTTAAATTGTTTTAAAATTTATGTTATAATGTCTTATTTTTTTTTGTGAAAACAGAAAGCATTCATGTGGAAAGTCTTTTGCAGGTTTTTTAAAATAAGTTTTGGGATTTTTTTTTCGTTATTTCCTATTACATGAAAACTGTGACCATGTGCACCTAACAAGGTCCTGTCTCGTTCAGAATAGTGGAGAAGCTAAAGAAGGTATTTCATCCCCTTTAGGATTTGTGGGAGCACAGCTGAGGATGTAGAATGTGTTGGAAATAGGTTGCCATGGGAGGGGGATTCAGATAAATGTGAAAAGGAACAGTTTATGCTTGTTCTGCCTCTGTAAAAGTACTCTGTAGAGTTCAGCATCTTGCAAAGCAATTCTGCCATGTTTTCTCCTTGAATGCTACATCTACACTCTCTTGTGAAAACCAAACCAAAAGAAGCAAACCCCGCATTTGCATAGTGGAAATCAAGTTTAGATTAAATGTATTTTTCTTCAAAACAGACCTGCTTACATGAAAAGTTTTAATTAAAAAAAATTAAGAACGGCAGATAAGAATCTCATGTAATTAACTGAAAATATACATTTCCATTTAGAAATGCTTCTGTCACAGAAGTTATAGTGTGTTTTCCTGCTATCACCACTTTCTCCTTCTGGTCGTGTTCCCCAGTCAGGCTCAGCCTTCAATGATTCACTAAAGATAGAAGTCCCAGGAGCGGGAGGCAATAGTGCATTACAGGAAAATGTATTCTAGCCAGGGAATCTGTCATATGGAGGATGGTAATAACAGAAAGCATGCGAACTACTTTTTACTATCAGCCTGGGGTAAAAGCTGTCACAGTTTTTCCATATAAAAATGTCTGTTTTCAAATTTTGAAATATTTTCATCACTTGATTTTCCAATGAAATGTAAACAGTAGTTATGAGGGGGAAAAAAAGCTGTCATCCATATCTACTTAAACAAAACATCTATGTTTAAATGTTTCACCCATACAGGAATGAATGAAGCCCAAATATATAGTAGATATTCGAAGCAAGCTCTAATGATACTTTTTAGAAAGCATGAGAATATTTTTTACATAGTGTATCATTGTCATCCAAGTTGAAATCCAGGCATCGCAAAGTAGAATGTGGAAGCACACATTTCTGTCGGTAGCTGAGAGCTGATTTTTCTATTTTAATTAGCTCTTCATACTTATAGCCATGAGATTAAAAGTCAGGAGCAGAAGTATAATGTTTAACTTGCCAAACTGTACAACAGCTCTCATAAACGAAAATTACAGCCAAAGAGCCGACATGAAGAGTTTCTGAATGACCTTATGAAGCCAGCGTGTTTGCCTATTTATAACAACACTGTGAAATATAAGCCTAATTTTGACTCTGCATAAAATGGGATGAATACCTGGTAAAACTCCATTGCAGTTAGAGGGGGTGTGCAGGTATACTCTAACTGAGGACCTGTCTCTGAGCCTGATACAAATCTGATAAAAAACAGGTCATGGCAAAATTATTGGTGGGAAAGGATAGCCAAGATACAAAGGCTCCCTTGGACTCAGAACATGAAACAGGAGTGCCATGGTCCAGCTTTCTCTCCTTTGGTGGGGAATACTCTGAGTTTCTACTACGTTAAGCATCACTTCAGCACATCAGTTATAAAACAAATATCTGTTTTATGTGTTGACCTCCATAAAAGAGGATAATAATGGTGAGGAACAGCTCCCAGCAAAAGAAGAGCCTTATAATTTAAAATTGATGAAACAGGATCATTAACTCTATGTCTGCAAAGTCTAAGAAGCAAGCAGGACTGCATGTCTGATATGTCTGTATCTGCTTTGCTTTTTTATATGTCTGCAAACTATGTAATTTGCATGTTATCAAGGCTATTGTTAGAATAGCAGGAAAACAAATAACATATTTTATTTCCAATATTGCTTAAACAGATGCCATCCAGAAAATTCACTGTCAGAGACAACTCCAGGGGTTTCTGAAACTGCTGGCAGGAGACTATGAGACATCCAATAAAATAAAAAGCTGTACTGATAATTTCCATCCAGTCTTAAAGTGGTGTCCTCAGAGTGGATTTACATTATTTCCTTCCTTGTTTCCTTGTTAGATTGTGTTTTTGAGATTTTAAACCTCTTCATGTCCTTCCTAGTAGTAGCATTAGCACTAGAAGTAGTACGGTAATTCCTAGAAGTCAAAGCTAGATTCTCTACTAATACCTATGGAAGAAATTATCTCTGTCTTGACGGCCCAGAGATTTTATTCACAGTGGAGTAAAACATAATTATATTGCATGTTGTCATAACAATGCCAGCTTAATTACAACTAGCATGAAAAGCAATAGCAATAATGAAGTTCACTATTGATTTCAGCATATACTGGTAACCTGGGCACATATCCAGGATCCTCGCTATGCTTCTAGAGATTTCACTGAAGCCTGTGCCATCGTGCCTGTATTAAAGTTATCTGGAGTATGCCTTCCCGTCCGCAGGGGGATAAATCGAAATGATAAGTAGAATGCAAGAATAAATATTAACTCATCAGCACGACAAATGTGACCAAAGAAAACCTGTTAACTAGATTTTCTCATTTTGGTAGATATCTTGGCAGAAGAGTATTTCAGGGAGGGACCTAGGCAGGGTAATAAAGCAGTGTGACTGCACGCAGCTGGATCTGTTACCCAGACAAAGTCTTTTTTTTTGCAATATGATGCTCTGTAGGAGCCCTATATACAAGAATATATCAAAAAGAAAGATTACAAAAAAAGCTTGAATAATTGAGTACAGAAAATCTAATATCTTTGACAGTGAAGTTTCAAAGCAAAATGTATTTTTTTCCCCTATTAATGACATAAGGAGTCAGTCCTCTCAGTGTGACATTCGCTTTTGCACAGGGAAAGAGAAGAAAACATACACAATGCTTTAAAATCTTATTCTGGG
Source organism: Anarhynchus alexandrinus (assembly GCA_008711295.1). Lineage (NCBI taxonomy): Eukaryota > Metazoa > Chordata > Aves > Charadriiformes > Charadriidae > Anarhynchus > Anarhynchus alexandrinus. The sequence continues at coordinate 2,189,241 of VUYV01000119.1, forward strand.
CATACAATATAACTAAGCGTACATTTCGTTGCCAGAAGAGAAATGTCATGATTCACTGGCCCTCATCATTTCTGAGAAGTACAAATATAAGTCTGATCTCATCATCTACGTCTCTGAATCAAACATGTTGCTACAGCCTCTGATTTTTTCCTTCTCTGTATTCAGTTTCTTCTGAAACAGATTTATGCAGTTTGCTTCTACATTTTAACCAGTCTGAGTACGAAGAAATTCACTCTCAGAATGCTTACAAGTTTAGACTGTCCCTTAGCAATAACCCATTGAAAGAATTATTCTTTCCATATCGTGACACTTTGTTCTCCCAGCACTGGTTTTCATGTGTGCTTTACCCTAGGAACTGTTGAGCGGCCTATCGGAGAGTTACCACATCTCCCATATGCACTGAAAAATAAATTTGGAGCATGAAGTTGGGCCTATCTTTTATTCATAGCAGGTGTTGGCTCAGTAGCACTTTTAAATTTAGTCCCTCCTGACTATGAGAACAAAATGTTTCAAATTGGCCTGGTTCTGGTTCTAAAAGCACTATTTACATCTGAGATGGAGATAAAACCAAGGGATTTTACGACTTTAAAATAAAATAAATGGCTCTGAAAGTTTTCAGGATGATATCTTCTAAGACAGTACTCGTATGTCAGTTGCACAGTGATGGACAAATTATTGAGCACAGACAGTCATATTTCTTATCCCATTAAAACTTTTAAGTCTTCAAAAACATTCCCATTTCTCATCCAGTTAAAAAAAAAAAAAAAAAGAAGAAGATTTTTATCTCCGGGTCTTTCACAAAGTAGTAGATACAAACTGAGTCCCCAATGGTCAAAACTCTATGGTCATACAATTCTGCATCCCACATAATTATTTTTATCATTGGATTAGTTGGTCTTCCAGGCTTCCTCTCTCTGTTCTTCCCCTACAGCTTTAAGCTTTTCCTCCTCCCAAACATGATGGATTCAGCTTTGGATCCATCCCTGTTTTATCACCAGAAGACACGGAAAGTCCCTGGCTGTTTGTATGTTGTAAAGCGAGTGGGGCTGGAGCATGGGCATCGGCTGTAGGTCACCCTACCTGGGCAGGGGTCAGCCTGCTCCCTGGTTTGACGGCATCCCGTACCAGTTAGCACGGTCTCAGTCTCACATGTTTTGTCTGGCAACCCCAAACAGCGGTGATTTACCCTGGGCAGTCTTCTGCTGACAGGGCTCACGTGGGACCCCAACAATCAGTAAAGTCTTAGCCAAAACCGTCTGGGGGAAAAATGTTATTCGAAAATGTCCTGTAAAAGCAGCACAGCTTTTCCACGTGGATGCACTCTTACATCTACAGAGATGAATTTAGGTCACACTTTTTGTCATACCTTTTTCACAACATACAGGCTCATCATTTTGAGTGTCAATCTAATTAGAAAGATAACCAGTTGTTTCACTGTGGCCAAAGGGACAATTTCATTAAGCTTTGCTTGGGTTCCTGGTTGCCTACCTATCTATTAACAGCATCTGCTTTGGGGAAGGAAGATTTAGTGATGCTCTGACCCAGCAGATGTGTATTGTTATCCACCTGTTTGAATGAGAAGCCATTGAGAGAAATTCTCAGATGAGTGGGGTGGGAGCTGTGAGTATGGTACTAAAGTGAAGTCTCATTTCAGCCTCTGGTTGGAAAACCTTCAAAGAAAGTTAACTTAATATGGAAAATCTGCTGAAAAGGCACTTGATGGATGAAATGGACATAATACCAGATATAAGCACCACTGATGGTTTCCAGGAATGGTTGAATCTGGGCCTTTCTCTTTCTTCCTCTGTACATCCTCGCTTCTCTTTATTTCTGCCATAATCTTGTAAAGAAGGTCACTTACTCTCCTATGAAACAAGAGAAATATTTTAGTTAGATCTCAGAAGGGCAAAAGGCTTAGCAGCTGGTGTGTAGGCTGGAAAGGTGCCTGTAAAAGACAAGCTGTGAAGTGGGCTAGGCACTTTTAGTTTTTTCTTGGTTCTTTGAATACTTTTTGCGGTCGTTTAAAGGAGATTAAAGTCTTGTTTAGATCCACTCTCCAAAGAGTGTAGTGTATTATATTATACTGCAATATAATAATACTATGATACTTTTTTATACTATAAACTACAGAATATAGTATGATAGCTCTGAATTCAGTGTATTCAGTAGTTTGAATTTTAAATTTCACTGATTCATATACTTTCCTGTCATCTGTGGGAAGTTAATGGGATCTAGATTCCATGCTGAATATGTCTTGAAAGCTGATTTTATGTTAGAACATTAAGTTCTCCCACAAGGAAATAGAATAGCTCCTGCTAGTCATATAGATTGCATTTAGACATATTGATTAAGGCATATTGTAACATATTCTGGAATCATCGTCCCTGACTACAGTAAAAGATATGATGGCTCCTCCTCAGAGAATGAGATGCAAGATGTTATCAGAGTATGTACAGCAACACGGAAACTAGGAAAGGTTCTCAATTCTGCAATACAGCCACGATTAAAAAACCCAGTGTTTGCAGGCTCCTGCATAGCTTGAACATAGCTTCTAACTGGACTATCTGCATTTGCATTTGCACGTGATTTACTTTTCACGTAGCTGAAATGTTTTTATTTTAAATTTTAATACAAGGTATCAAAATAATGACTAAAAATATAATATAGACTCCAAAATGACAAAAAACAAACATATGGATAGAAAAATGTATTGTTTTCATATTAGGCAGTAATACAGACACATACACAATTAGATAATAATATCCTACAAAATGAAGACTAATGCTTTCAGCCAGGCTGAAAGGTTTAATCTTGGAAGAGTCCCTTATAATAAATGGATTAACATGAGGAAGGCTAGCAGCATGGAGTCCATGATCAAATTAGACAACACTAGACTTAATAATGTTTGAAAAACCTTTTGAACACATGTGCTTTCTTCTCCTTTATGGACATTTGAAGTTAGTAGTTTAACACTGTAATTACAGCATGTAACTATTTTGTTTTCAAATGTAATTATTAAACGCCCACACTGATTTTCATACATCTGTAACTTCATACAATCTGGTTTTAGAGGTTGACCTATTTTTGTACCACCGATATATTTGAGTCTAATTAAAACATAATGACTCCTTATATTTTATGATACAGTAATGTTAGAAATAGGGGTTTTTTTTCTCAAAATAAGTCTTGTTGATAACTTTTTAGAGCTGTTTTTACTGGTAAACTCTTATGTACTAGAATAGAGATGAGCCAAACTTCTAAAAGGAATACAAATGTGGCTTCTTTGGAATCATGCAAATAAATCAATTTCCCCAAGTTTAATAGTTTTCCAAACACAGAAATAATTCAAATTATTCATGGTTATATCAGATTTATTTTCTCACATCCTGGCAGAACAGACTAAGAAACAGAACAATGATTTATCATTGTGAATAAATTTAACATCAGAAGATTTAGTATCAGATTGTTTGAGCTTCAATTATACATGAAGGATTAAGAAAGAGTGATTCAGAATACAGTTTATTCTTAAACAGCATAAAATCAAAGACTGTAATTTAGATATATAGCAGATTGTCTTCATGTCTGAAAAAGAGGAATACAGCAACAATTATTTCTTGAAAAATGATAATTGATACCAGATCTAGTTAGTAATTAACATTTTGAAGGCACTGTAGCACTGAATATTTAAAATCATAGGTAAAATTTTGGTAAATAATACTATATCAGCTTAGCTTAATCAGCGATTGGTTATTGACTTGCATAAATGTAGTTTTGGCGCATATGTCATCACTATTTACATCCACCAAAACAAGACTTTCAGAGAAGAGATTTTTTTGTTAGATAAACTGATGTGGCTAGAAAAACAAACAAGACTTTTTGGCACAAACACCTTTCTTTGGGTTTGAAATGGAAAAAATAAAAAGTAAAAGTCCTTAAATCAATGCAATATTGTCTCTTGTTTAGAACAAATGCATGGCAATCAGAAGCCCTTCATGTTGCTCTCTGCAACTACCTGAAAGGAGGTTGTAGTGAGGTGGGTGTCAGTCTCTTCTCCCAATTAGCAAGCAATAGGACAAGAGGAAACTGCGTCAAGTTGCAGCAAGGGAGGTTTAGATTGGACATTAGGAAACATTTCTTCACCAAAAGGGTTGTCAAGTGTTGGAACAGGCTGTCCAGGGAAGTGGTCAAGTCACCATAGAATCACAGAATCATAGAATTGTCTAGGTTGGAAGGGACCTTTAAGATCATTGAGTCCAACCATCAACCTAGCACTGCCAAAACGACCACTAAACCATGTCCCTAAGCACCACGGCTACCCGTCTTTTAAATACCTCCAGGGATGGTGACTCCACCGCTTCCCTGGGCTGCCTGTTCCAGTGCTTGACAACCCTTTCACTAAAGAGATTTTTCCTAATATCCAATCTAAACTATCCCTGGAGGTATTTAAAAGATGTGTAGATGTGATGCTGAGGACATGGTTTAGTGGTGGGCTTTGCAGTGCTAGGTTAATGGTCAGACTTGATGATCTTAAAGGTCCTTTCCAACCTAAATGATTCTATGATTCTATATCTATTACAACTTTCTACAATGCATTTTCAGAAGTAGTCTTTGTAGGTAGGCATGTTGTTTCATGACCTTTATTCACAGGGTAGTGTAATGTTCATAATGTTACATGATTTCCTACAATATGTTTTGAAAAGCAAAAGCACTTCTACCAATGTGATATGGCTCTGATTCACCTCTCAGACTCCCTTTACTGTAAACCATATAATATTATTCCTGAAAAAGAGAAGGGGAAAATCAGATGTTATTTGCTTCTGATATAAAAATACGACTCTGTCCTTAAGGCTCCACAGCAGGTCAAATGCATTTAATCTCTGATTTTAATCTCCTTCCTGCACATTCAACCAGTTGAAGGAATAGATTTGGATGAAAGCTAGCTCACTAAATTCAGGTAAAAATCCATTTCAGAATAAAATATCCAAACCTTCCTCACATTAGGGTGAATTAAATCAGTTCATGGGAAGGTCTAATGATTGCCAGAGCTACTTCTAGGTGAAGAATGGAGGTGTTCATCTTGGAGATCAGGTGTGGGGAGATGGGAGGAAGATCACCATCTCCCATAGAACACTGCTAAGTCACAGCCATAAAGAGCCTTGAAATAGTCGCGTATGCTAACGGCCATTCATCAGCTTAGCCAAACCATGAGCCTGTGGGCAAAACATTGTGGGAATAGTGGTAGATGTGGAAAAAGCATATTATCTATTTAAGCAAAACAGAATGAACATAAAATCTATTTTTTTTTATTTTATTTTATTAAAAAAGCCCAAAGACTGAGGTTTGTTTTGAGAAATATCAGTTGTAACATTCTCCTCGCTGCCAAAAAAATGATAGTTTCCTTCCAGCAGCAGTCTTCCAGGGCAGAGCCCCTCATATTTGCTTTGTCTGGAGGCCTTTCTTTCCCTAACTCAGCAAACAGAATACAGAAAACAGAACAAATGGTTACCTTAGCTTACATGTCATAGAATCATAGAATCATAGAATGGTTTAGGTTGGAAAGGACCTTGAAGATCATCGAATTCCAACCACCCTGCCATAGGCAGGGACACCTCTTCATACAACTTGTCTTCTGACAAATAGGTTGCCAAAATGCCTAAACTTGCCCCTTGATTTATTGAAGTGAGTAAAGTCTACTTCAAAATCAAAGACATGATTTAGTTTGTAGCTTTCTGTGGGAAGAGTTGCATTTACTCATAGGAGCTCCTAAAAATTATGAGTACAGATTTGAATCCAGTTTTTAAATCATATCTTCTGAGATCGGATTTTTTTTTCTCATTCAGAATCTGTCAGTCCTTTGCATCTGTAGGATTCAGATTAACCAGAAGCAAAACAGACAAAAAGGAAAGGGAGTAACAAAATAAATCTTATAAAGTATATCTTGAAAAAGGGAGCATAGTGAAGATCTTGTCTGTGGCATGAATTATTAGTGTCAAAATGGCAACTAAAAAATGGTCCTGCAGCAAACCAGACTTCCTAAAAACATGAAGGCTCAGACAGTCTCTGATTGATAGGAATTCCTACACAGCACCGTAATGAATATGCATTGAGCTGACAAAACGGTGTAAATTACGGCTACTCATTTTTATCCAAAGAAAGAGCAAAGAAATTGATGTATTTACTGAAGGGAAGCCACAGCAGAATATATGGGTCCCGATATTTGGAACTTCCTCAGGTCTATGTATAAAAATCTTGAATAATGTTGTTACCAAAGTATCTAGAGTTACACCACTGAAGTAATAGTCAATCTACTAAAGTACAAACAGAATCATTAGGAAACAGAGCAAGCTCAAACTATGCCTAATGGATCTAATTTTCCCATTTCATTTATATGTCCAATCACTTTTGAACATCTTACTGATTTGCACTATCAGAAAATGTAACTCCTTTACCGTTTGTGGTTGGACCAGTTGTCCTTCATTTCTGTTGGTGTCTTTTATCTCATAGGCCTATAGAATAAATGCTGCATTCTGCATTTGGCATCCACTGGTGTGCTGTGTCCCTTTCAGTTCCATATTAACATTCTGTAGCCTTTTTGTTTCGCCTTAAATTGTGTCTAAAGAAAGAGACATCATTGGGTTTTGTCTTCATTTACCATTGTCTGCTGATTAAGGGGAGTATGATGGCTTTTTCATTGAGTAACAGTCTGTGCAGAATTTGCCCTGACAAGGTGAATGCCAGTTTTTCTCTGACACTAATAAATTGCTTTTGGCTGTGATAGATGATGACTTTTAGGGGTAATGGTTTATAGCCTGTAAAACCAATTATTTTGATATATTTAGCCATTTTATTTGAGTCTACCCATACTGGAGAAACGCAAACGTTTTAAACTATAGACTTGCTGTGAGCTTTAAACTCTGAATATTTTAACAGAACTCGAAACATAGGGTCTTATAGTCTTCTCTACTATAGGAAAATAAATAACACTCCATGCAGGTAGGCATGGAAATCCAGGGGTGATCTGAATCCACTGCTTGTGTCTTGCAGATTTCTCCTAACTGAGAGATGTTCTTTAATTTTTAATGTCATCTGAGACTGTTTCAGCATAAGGCAAATCAGCAGCTTCATGTAACTATATGTTTTGCTTATTTTTTCTGGATCTATCATTTTGCAGCAGGTAATGTTTAGGGGCAAGGTCAAAGAACATTTTTCAGGGATTCGTGTAGTGACCTGCCCCTATATCAGTACCACAACTGGTGGATGCTATTGTGACAACACCCATGTCTTCTTGTCGTAATGATGTAGTTTACTGGTACCACAACTACTTTTCTTACTTCTTTATTGGGTATGGAGCTGGTATTCCATTCAAAATCTTTTTTTTTTTTTTTGGGGGGGGGGGGGAAGAGGAAACACACCTTATATATAAAGTCAAGAGTTTATTGTTAGTATAATTAAAATTTTAGCAGTCTAATCCAAGGATCATTGTTAATCCAAGAGCAATTGTTTGAGAAAGAGAAAGAATACATCTATGCAGAAAAAGTTACAATAATTAGCATAATTCAGTTAAACTTGTTATACACACACTTCTTATTTTCTGCCCCTTTTCCTGATCTGCTCGGTCTTCCTCTGCTCCTTAGGGTCCTAAACTTCTTGCGTTCATCCTGGTGTTGGCAGTGGGGGTGTTGCAGGAACTTGTCAGTGTCTAGAGTCCTTTGCTGGGAGCATTAGGATGCCCATAGAACCATAAAATTGTCTAAGTTGGAAGGGACCTTTAAGACCATCAAGTCCAACCGTTAACCTAGCACTGTCAAGTCCACCACTAAACCATGTCCCTAAGCACCATGTCTACCCATCTTTTAAATACCTCCAGGGATGGCGACTCAACCACTTCCCTGGGTAGCCTGTTCCAATGCTTGATAACCCTTTCAGTGAAGACATTTTTCCTAATAACTAATCTAACCCCCCCCCCCCAGCAAGTTGATGGTTTCTTCTTCCTTAGTGTAGGATCCATTCAGGGCATTTTTGTATGTTTGCTAATGTGCTTTTACACCATAATCTTTCATCCCTGGTCTGTAGCTCTCTGTTTCACCTGAATTTATGATGCCTTTTTCACTTGTTAGATACTAATTCTTTGTTTTCTTTTTACCCTCAAAACCTGTTTTGTCGAAATCTATCATATGTTTCTGTAACTGACCACTGGAGAGCTGTTTATAGCCATAAGGTCTCCAATGACACCCTTTGTTTCATCTCTTATTGTCCCATTCCTGTACTGCCCCATGCCTCATCCTGCACCTCCACTTGGCAAGGCCTGTTGTTGTATCAGGCTTGTATTTCTCTGCACTGCAGACGAAAGCCCCGATCTGCAGAAGATCTGGGAAAAACCCAATTATCTATCACTACTGAGGCACTGCCGAGTTGCAGCTTCACAGTAAATTACCCCCTTTAGAGCCATGCTGGCATGGTGCTAGTCTGTGGTGACAAGAGGCAGTAGTAGTAGGTCCTCACAACTTGTATCTCCCCAGGAGTTCCTTCTGTTCAAGGAAAGGGATGACGAGGGGGCGAACTCTGTCATCAAAGATCAGAATTACAGGCCTGTAATTTCAATTACAGAATTACAGCCCCTGCCTCCACTGCCAGCACTCACTGATATCTCGGGCCAAGTGATGTCCATGTCGGCAGAGTGTGGAGCTGAGGACTGGACCAGATCGAGCAAGGAGATCGCTGTGAAACAGCCCAGCACAGAAACAGCAGAATGCCTTGGATCGTGATTTTACTGTTTCCACACCCTGAAATTCAGCAGAAAATACTCCACAAAGATTAAAGAACAGGCAGAGATCCTAAAGGCTCTCGGGTTTTCATGCCTTTGTTCCCTGGGGAGAACAAGAGAGGGGAAAGAAGATATAATGGAGTGACAAGATATGAAAAAGCTGAAAACCTTCTTTTTCTGGAACAATTCACAGTGCCAGTTATTGTGTACAGACGACACAATACACTGTAAGCTATTGACAAGCTTGGGAACCTGATTCTTGTCATGAAGTGCTTGTATTTCAAAGAATAAGAATCAGAGCAAGGCAAGCACACAAATATTCAGAATACTTCAGCAAGGAAACACTTTGTTAAGATGTGTTAAAGGAGGTTAAGTAGCAGTGACAGATTGCCAGGAAAAGCACCAGTTTCATGTTGGGAAGTTTGGGGGGATTAATATAAACTGATAATTAAAAAACACCTGGTTCTTTATTTCAGATCCTTCTGTAGAAAGCAAAGCAGCTTCAAGGAGGGTGAAAAGCTTTGATTTGCACCACCAGGTATAGCAGCAAAAATAAAGACTGGGTGTAGCTGAATATTCTGGAAAGAGTTGCTGGAGGTTTCTCTTTACTTCTTGTCCTTCCCTTTTGCTCTTCTTTTCTCTGCCTTCTTTCCATCCTTTTTCCCAAAGGATATTTCTTCTTTGTCAGCAATTTAAAGAAAGCAACATTCACCTTGAATCAGGGGATGGTGGGAGCCAAGCATTATGAAAGATTCAGACTGGGACAGGGTTTTTAAAAATTTAATTTGAAGTGAGAAAACAAAGCCCAAAGTGGGGATTTTTGCTTTTTTCCATCAGAATTTTATTTCATGCTGACTTCTTTGGTCTTGTTCCAGTGTAGAAGAACAAAAAAATCCAATTCAATAATTTCCCACTAAGCCAGGAATCCAGTTCTCTCCCATTTCTCCCTTAGGTTCAATTTATATTGGTCTAAAACTCAGCAAATCATCAGCTTGGAAGTAGCATTTTTGTTCAAGAAGTCTCTTTATTTTTCAACACACCAAGAAATATGGCAGCTATTTTGTTCCTGACACTCTTACTCTTTCTTTTTTCATTATTTGTATTGTGTTGAATTTATGAGGTTTTTTAAGTTAATTAAATTTCTAAAAGCATCCGAGCAAAACCAAAGAGATCTGTATTGCAGCCTAAACAGATTTTTGAGTCAACAGGAATGTAATTTTTAAAAATAATTTTATTTGAAATTCCATTACAAATACTTCCATGATTCCCACACCTTCTCAACTATGTTGCTTTTCAAAGTTTGCATTCTTCAAGTTTAATTTCAAACTGATATCTTAAAAATTAAACCCCATGCTCTTTCTAGACAGTACAGGAAAGCTTTGCACAATATGTGTATTTTATTTTCAAAAATTTAAATTCCTCTTTATTTCTCTCTATTTAGGTTGTCTGGTAGCCTTTAACAGTTCAGTGGGGAAGTTCTAAGCACAGTATATTTTTCGTCGTAATCTATATGAATGCTGACTACTGAAACAGCATAAAATTTGGGGAAAGGATTTCAACATTTTATATCAATAAATTACGAATTTGAATGGCATTTAAACCATAACTATGTGTTAGTTTTTCTAATTGTTTTAGCAAAAATAAATTTTTAATTTGTATAGTCAAAGAATTTCAGATTCTCATTTCAAAATGGCACATTATTTTAGAAATTTTACTTATATGTCATTAGAAAATGCAACGGGAAATATCCTAAAACAAGCCTGGACATGTAAGTTTTGTTTCTTACTGGAAAAAACACTCTGTTTTGGTAAGGGATACTGAAAATGTGGCCAACAAGTTGAAACATCACTTATTTAAAGGTGTCTCTTGCTGTCTGTCTGTACATTACAGCCTGCTGATGGATGCAGAGTAGGCAAGCGTTGCCTCCTTGGCCAGTCCATAGGGGCTTGGCAGCCTCTACAGCGGTTCGTGTATGAGGAAAAGTCTTGAAAACATGCCTCCAAATTTGATCATCACCATGTGCATATTATCCTGTCCAGAGGGTCACTCTTTATTGACATGCCAAATGTTGGAAAAATAATGTATGCTTTATGGGATGATGAGCTGCCAAATGATACTGGCACAGCGTTTGCACCACCCGCCATCGCAGAATAGCTGTCAAATGGAAGAGGGATGTCCAGGCCATGGAGAAAAAAGACTGTGAAGACCAAGCATCAGCCCTGTGCCTGGAGCACAGGATCAGTCCAGGTTGGTGGGCCAGCTGCCTGCTGCAACCAACATGGGCAGCGGGCTGGAATTGCAGTGGGGAAGCCCAGGGGACACTGACCAGGGCAGGCTGTGCCAGGCTTGGTGGCATTGGCCAAGGAGCTAAGAACAATACTTAGCAGGAAATCAAGGAAGATTTTTCAAAACCCACATGTTCACAGAAACATTTTGCTTTTGACAAATAATTTTCTGGAGGAAAAATAGCACATCATAAAAGTTTATGCTGGTCTGTAATGATAAATACCTTTGTGGCAGTCCTCGGCATGGCATGTCAGAAATGGAAGATTTCTTTGAAATGTTTGTTTCCATTTCCATTTATTTTTAGATTCATTAGAAGAGTTCAGCTCTCATCCAGCGCAACAGGAATAGCAGAGTTCAAACTTTAAAAATCTTCCTAGGCTCAATTTTGGACAATCAGAACTTATAAACTCTTTATTAAATTATCTTTTAATTATAAATTAATGTTTCTTAAAGGACAAAACATAACCTTAGAAAAACTACACTTCATTTGCAGAAATAATTATAAAAAATAAAGTTGTAATCCAGAGGGAGTACCAATCTGGGGATGCAAACATCAGAATAGCATATTTTCTGTGTTACTTATCTTCATTTTTCCTGGTATTCCAGTCAACATGACCCGTTGTTGTGAAAGCCAGTAATAAGGATCCGTGTGCTAATGCATGTAAAAAATAACTAGGAAAAGAAAAACTTGCTGATGTTGAACACAGATTTTAGGGAAGGGGTCACCATCATCAACATTACCTGCTGAACATTTCTTGTCCATGTACTTAAATTCCTGACATTTTTTTTGCCATTTTTTACTCATTGGCAACTTTTATACTCTCAAGTACAAAAGCTTTCCCTAAAAACTTTTTCCCAAAAAGCGACTCATTTTGTAGATGACAACAATTTGTAATAATAGAGCAACTTAAGGTTACTTTGATCATTTGAGCCTGTTTGGAGACATGAATGTTTAAACTTTTGGCATCTAACAGTGTACATGTTCCACTTTTCCAAGTTCATTCCTTAGGCTTTTGGATTTTTGTAAGGAACTGAGTTAACCCTTTAGGCAGAGCGTCAGGTGGGACAGTTAACAATTATAACTGGTAAATCTCTTCTGGGTATACCATTTCCAGACCAAATAAAAATCTCAAATGCTGACATAAATATGGTCACTGAGACATGGGAGGATGTGAGTCATAGTGGAGCCAGCCAGAGGCTTCATCAGCTTAAAATAAAAAGAAGAGCCAAGTCCTGATTGCATTATTTTGTAACGGGTGATTGTACTAAGGCGAATGGCAGTTTCAGAGTACTGTAGTTGTTGAGATAATCTGGGAGTAAAAACCTGCTCTTTATCAATATAAAGATAGGGGAGGGGTTCAACGTGACACGCTCCTAGTCTGAATATGCCAGAACAGAAGTGCAGTGATGTCGCTAAGACCGCTCAAGCTCTGGCTTTTGAAGAGTGGGGATTCCTGACAGTGGGACAGCTGAACAGCTTCACTCCTCGGGTCCCCTCGCTGCCCCAGCCCTGCAGCTCGACTCTTGTGAAATGGCTCCTCAAATGCCACAGTTTGGAGGGTGGTGTTTCAAAATGTATGCTGTTTAACTTCAAAAATGGACTGTAAAATTCCACGGCAGAGGAACAGTTTTGGTAACAATTCAACTGTCTTTGCGAGGGTGGCAGAAGGTCAGGTTACAAACCCTGAGTAAGTCATCCTTGCTGCTGTGTCAGAACTATTCTCCTGTATCGTATGAGTTAGGGACTCGACATTTTGCACTGCTATTTTTGTACGTAGCTTATTAGATGGCTGACTTTCTTCTAATCTTCAGAAAGTGTATGCAGGGCTTTGGATCATGTACAGTATACAGTAACATGAAAAATTGTGTTCATTAGGAGATTTGGCACACATTGAGGCTGCTTTGAAGTCTGGTTCTGCAGCTAATCTTACATAAACTCTCGTGTTCAGATGTTGGTTACTTATTAGTGGTCCTTTCCCTGTAATGAAGATGCGCAATATTCCAGTTTGGATGATGTCTTACCATAAAGAAGATATTTAAACAACAAATACTGTTAGCTGCATGTCACGGGGTTTTCAGACATAGCAGAAGAAAAACATTTCAAGGGAAACAGATACAATTGTCAAAAGTTAAGAATGTAAAAAATAAACGCTGTATAGGGAAAATTAAAACCTAGAGATTTGTTGCCTCAGCTATTAAAATCTTATTCTAAATATCTGCTTACAAGATATGTGTTGTCCACTGGGACAGACATCCCAAGAAATTGATTGCCCTGCAGAGATTCCCCTAGCTGACCATATCTGTGTAGTGAATTTATTCAATGTTTACAACTTACAAAGTTAGAGATAGTAGGAAAAAAATCAGCTAAACCTATTTTGGCAGAAAATTCTAGTTCATTGAGCCTGAAATGTTTACTTTCTAACATGTCAGGTTGGAAGTATTTTTATCTGGATGCCTGATGAACTACCCTACAAAAAAGTTTGTTCTTTCAGTGTTCCTAGATCTGTGTTAAGCAATTTGGCACGTTGGCTTTGGAAATTAAAATTAATTGCTTTAAGATCCTGGAAGCAGTGTGTTCGTAAACCTACAACAGTCTGCCTGACAAAATGACAGGGTTTGTGCCTGGGATAGCTACGGATTATTCCAGGACTGACAGTTTTAGGGTACTGAAGCATGAAGTTGCTCACCTGAAAAACATGTCTGAGTGGGGGGCTGAGCTCCAGCCTCATCTGAGGTCAGAACCTTCAAGTACAAGAGATCCTGGAACTGCTTCAAACTTGTTTCAGTGCTGCTGTTCTCAGCTCTTAAAGGTGTTCGGTGGATGTGGGCTGCGCAACAAGCTGTGCTTTAGGAATGGATGCAAAGGCACATGCTCTACGGTACTCCTGGTGTTCTTTTTCCGACCTGGTAAAATAAGACAACACCAAAAATAAGATAACACCTTCCACAATGGCAGTCTTTGATCTCGTTACCCAGTGCTACTTTTCAGGACAAAGATGTCTGTGAAAGGACAAAATAGCTACTATTTCAGATAGCTTGCCATGCTTCCTAGGATGTGGTTACAAAGAGGTCCTGTTGCTCAGACGAGGGGCTGGCACACTCTTCGGGTAACACAACTTGCAGAATGTTAAAGGTGACGGTTCTGCTTGCAAAGCCTCATCCCCTGGCTGAACTGAATATTTTTGGATCATTTGAAAGCATTCCTTTGACTAACACACTTAAGAAGCAACGTCCCTAACAAGCAGTATGGACTGATATGAACTCTGCTATGGGATGTTCACAATCTGTCTCCTGCACTGTAAACAATGCTCCCAGATCCCAAAACATCTGATATCTTCTGTAATGCTTTTGTAATATAATAGCTTAGATTGAAGATAAAATAAACGAAGCCAGTAGGTTTTGATTATACTGTGCTAGACTGAAATACCAAAGCACAAGCCCTAAATTATGAAAGCCCTCCTGACTCAGTGGATTGGATATGGGATAGAGAAAAACAAGGACCTTTCTTTTGCATATTACCCAGCTTGATGAGCCAGATTTGGCTTGCAGGCAGGCTGACACATGAATTCTCATGTCTCCAGCTTCCTTGTCAGGAAGCCTGTGGGTGAGTGGTTCTGATTTGAGCCCACTTTTACGGGGGAGTAAACACCCATGCTAACAAATATTTGGGATGTTTTGAGGTAATGTTTTAATCTACTGAGCAATTGTGTTGGCACCACATGAAGAAAGAAACTGAGTAATCCTTTCTTGGTAGGTTACTACATACCTAACAGATTCCAGCCACCTGCACCTTTACTGGTGCACAGGATGAGAATTTTTATAATATGCCTGCAAAATATGTTGCTATCTCACTTTTCTCTTTTTCCACTGTCTTTTCTTGCTTAACTACCTCTTGTTAGGAAGTTAGAAAAAAACCTAGAATGGGCAACTTAAATTGTCTTTCTAGTTTTCATGCATGTTAAGTTAGGGAAAATGGCTAATTTTTAAGTAAAACAAACAAAACAAAAGAATAAATCTGAGGTAAAATGTGCCACAAAGATCCTGTGAAATGTATGATTGTATCTGGGCAAACAGATAATTAGGTTGTATGAGACCTTATTTTTTTTGAACATCTGAAGTGTAGGTGGACTTGAGGAAACAAAGCATTAAAGCTCAATTTTGCATTTATTTTGTTGTCTTTGCACACTTGTCTCTGTTTCCTGTGGCGCCAGCCATCTGTCCAAGCCCATGTGCTTGATAAGACATGTCGTGGTATACCACGAGGATCTTGGGTACCATTGTGTTTAGTCCAAGTCTCAAACTCCGAGTTCTGCATATAAAACTTTTTTACTTTTGTATTTGCCTTGTGTCTGGGTGTGAGTTCAAGTCAAATATAAAACATCAAAGCATGCTGTCCTTCAAATAGTGAAAATACCTTATATTTAAAATAAAGAAATAGTATCATGGCACCAAGCATGCAGCTAAAAAAAGAAATTATATATAAAAAGTAGAGAGCTTCTCCATGAGGTTTCACGGGCCGTTTTGGAAACTGAGATGCTGGCCGTTGGTTTAGTAAAAACTTTTTTTGTATAAGGAGCATTAAGTAGAGACCGTAGGGCACAAGACAACATGGCCTGCATGGCAAGATGTCTTAGCAAGTCTGTAACAAAAATCAGAGCTATAAAGCATGCAAACTAAAGGTTTTGCAGATAAGTGTAAATAGTTCATTTGAAGTTCATTCATATCCTTGCTTTCACCAAAGTGAGTTATCCGTATAATACATAGCTTTCAGTGTGGATTGAATTCTGTTTTATCAGCTTAAAAGTGATTTGAAAAGGAATCAGAAACAAAAGCTTTTGCGACTGCATTTGTGTTTCTGTTGCGTATTTCAACACTCACCATTTTCAGAACGGGTACACCGCTAGATCTGAATGATCCCCAAATGGTAAGAAAGAAGAGTATATTGAGAGCACTGGAGAATACGACTTAGTGTCTGATTCTGTTGCACACATCCTGTATGACCTTAGTCAAGTGACTGAACTTTGGATGCTAAGAGCTTCTTTTAAACATTTTCAAAACTAAATGTATCTGCACCTATTAGGTCAACTTAATCGATTCACTGTTGTTTAAAAAACTCAACTGAGAGTTCCCAGAAGAAAAGAGTCTGGCTGTGTATAACAACAACCACGACCTTTCTCCATATTTTTAGTTGAATTACACTTTTAAAAATGAGTATCACATCCTAGTTTTAAACGTTCAGTGGCAGGAATATGCACTGGGAGCTATTGTAAGTTTTCTCAGTGAGTAATTAGGCTGAAAGCTGAAAAAAAAAAGATCTTTATTTTAGCCTTAATTTGTCTAATCCAACTCCAGTATGGAGTGGATCTTGTTATAACTTTGGCAGCTGGAGTATAGGTAGTTAAAATAAGTCTTTAGCACTGGAGTTTTTGATAAACTAAATAGCTTCAACTCCCAGGATGCCATTACTAGGAAAGACTTCTGATTTCTCAGTTTCCAGGCTATCAACAACCCTCATAAATTGTGATCAGCATATGTGGATGTGGTGACAGTTACAGCTCTGTTAGTACAAAGGAAATGTAGCCACACAACCTCTACTTTGGACTACTTCAGATGTGCTGGAAAGCAGCTCTGCAGAGAGGGACCTGGGAGTCTTGGTGGACAACAGGATGACCATGAGCCAGCAATGTGCCCTTGTGGCCAAGCAGGCCAATGGTCTCCTGCAGTGCATTAAAAAGAGCGTGGCCAGCAAGTCGAGGGAGGTCATCCTCCCCCTCTACTCTGCCCTGGTGAGGCCACATCTGGAGTACTGTGTCCAGTTCTGGGCCTCCCAGTTCAAGAAAGACAAGGAACTACTGGAGACAATCCAGCGGAGGGCTACGAAGATGATCAAGGGACTGGAGCATCTCTCTTATGAGGAAAGGCTGAGAGACCTGGGTCTGTTTAGCTGGAGAAGAGAAGACTGAGGGGGGAATCTCATCAATGTTTATAAATATCTAAAGGGTGGGTGTCGAGAGGATGGGGCCAGAGTCTTTCCAGTGGTGCCCAGTGACAGGATAAGAGGCAACGGGCGCAAACTGGAACACAGGAAATTCCATCTGAACATAATGAAAAACTTCTTTACTTTGAGGGTGCCAGAGCACTGGAACAGGCTGCCCAGAGAGGTTGTGGAGTCTCTGGAGATCTCTGAATATCTCTGGAGATATTCAAAACCTGCCTGGATGTGTTTCTGTCCAACCTGCTGTAGGTGACCCTGCTTTGGCAGAAGGGTTGGACCTCCGAAGGTCCCTTCCAACCCCTACCATTCTGTGATTCTGTGATTTTGTGATTCTGTATATTGGTCTTACAGATATTTTGCAAGAGGTTCAGCTGTCACTTCTCCATCACTTGAGTCCTCTCCAGGAGCATTGCCAACCAGCAGAAATTCTCCTGTTCTCTCAGTAACACCTATTTTCCAGATGTTTAACTTCCACTGACAGAATAAAAAAGAATGTTGTCTGCTTCCATTCAGCAGACAAAGCAAACCATTTGTTCATCCCTGGAGAACTTATCCTCTCCCTTTGTACCTACTATTTTCCAAAAACATGTGCCATCAGCAAACTTTATCAGTGACTTTGCTTTATTCTAAGTTATTGAAAAGAACTGCATGTTTCATAAAGCAAAGAACCAACTCCTGCAGATCCTTCTGCTCTCTCAGAAACACACTGGCTGATTCTCTAATTATCTTTGAGATCTGTCATGGCTATTTTTAATGCATGCATTTGGTGCATCATGTTAATTTCAGATCATTTTAGTTCTTAATCAAAATGTCAAGCAATATTGAGTCATGATCATTACGGAAGTGGAGGTATGTTACACCAGCATCCATTACCTTTATTAACCAAACTGGGATCATTAAAAGAGCAAACTACTTGGAAAAGATCTAATGGTTTTTCATAAATCATTAATCATTCTCTTAATTGTTCATTAACAGAGTGTCAGCCATTCCTGTATTTACTGGTGCTGGTCAGATTGGTCTGTTTTTAATTACTTTGTTTGAGCAACACTGTGAGTGCAACATTAGCCTTTTTCAGTCTTCTGGAACCTTCGTGATATCGCAAGAGTTATTTAAAATCAGTATTCAGTAACGAGAGATCTCCTTAGTCAACTCTTTTAAAATTCACAGGTGGAAGTTTAAAATGTTTTTACTAGTTGCTGTCTTACATTGTATTTGGTTACAGTTGGCATTTTTGGAAACATTCTGGAAATGTAGAATTTTATTATTTTTTTTTAAAGAAAATTACTGGAAAAGTTAGTCCTTGTTTATCAGCTTAAAGGAAGGCCAGAGAGAATGAACAAAGCATGCAGGAGGTGGAAACAAATTTTCCTCTAGATGTTAGAGGACAATGAATGATTCTGTTTTATTATATGAACAGTATAACTGATGTCAGTGGAACTGCCCTGTAAGTAAAGATGTATGTAGTCAAAGTATATTTAGAACTTGTTGTGGATTAACGTTAAAACTACAGCATGAATCTAATGATGAAATTGTAGTTCTATGAAGAACTGAGTTATGCTGAGACAAAGTCTGGGGTTCATGTAGCATAGCTTCAGCTACGTAAAATTTAGGCTTCTATTCTAAACTAACCATTTATACCTTCTTTATAATTACTGGGAAAACATAAGATGATCTGGAGTACAATTCATCCCTTAGATGCTGAACAGCTGAGGATGGCTCAGCTGTCTTTTGTGGGTGCCTATCTGTCTCCAGGCAATCTAGAGAAATTAGATTAAACTAGATGACTAACACTTATCTGGCTAAAGACAGGTGAGATGAATTCCGTCCAACATGACTGATCCTAAGAGATCTGTAGAGGAAAAAATCCCACACCACTCCTCCCATCTTGTACAAAAATATAATCATTACACAATTCTTTCCGACTGAGATCAGAGTTTACTGAAACAGAATAAAAGTGTCAGTTTAAATGCAATTTGCATTTCAGACTTTGGGGTTTTTTATTGCCTTTTCATAGAAAGCAACCCTTAGAGAAATGCCAATTATTGTACAGTACTTTTCTCTAATTGGAACAAATCATCTCTCCTAAATAAAATATGGATACATTTATAGTCATTATATGACTGTTTGATTGTGTGACTGTATGTCATCCCTTTCATTAAAAGCAAAGCAGTACTCATTTGAAACTGTTAACTGAATGTATTAGGCACATGTAACTTGTGTCTGATACTTTCCTCACACAGAATACAAGAATTTCCAGTTTAAATTTGAGTCTGTATGTGTTCAGCCAGAGAGAGATTGTTCCTCAGAAAAAAGCCCCATCTTTGAAAAGCAGAGTCTTGACTCTGTTTCTTCCCTCTTCCATGGCAAAACAGAAAGTGCAGTCCCTCTTCCCAGGCTGACTTGCTTTCTTCCTCCTCTCTCTCATCAAACCAAGTGCACTGTCTAACATTCTGAGACGGGAGAAAAGAGCAAGACTAAGCCCAGTTCACACCCAGTAAAAAGGAGAAAGGAGGTGACATGCTTGCTTAACCATTACCATCTCCATGCTGCTGTCAACAATATAGACCACCTGTGGAGAGGAGCCGAGTACCCCATTATGCCTCTCACTTGATTCACAGATTCAGAATTCGGTCTGTGACAAGTAACCAGTAATGTTCAGTAATGAGGAGTGAATTTCTCCTTAGCCAAATGTTATCCGTTGACACAAAAAAAAAAAATAGCAAAACAACCCCAAAACCCCTTTCTGACAAAGAAGAAACTGTGGAACTTTAAATACCTCAGTGTTATTAAAAATCTTAGCCTTTACCAAGTGATTGACAGTATTTCAACAACAGGGAAATGGTGACTGAGGACTCGTCTGTGAAAACAGATGGTGTTTGACACTTCTCTGGAAGAACCCGTCAGCCCCACCAGAAGACCAGGTCAACTATATTCAAGGAGAAAAAGAGAATATGGTGGTACTAAAATGCTGACTACATAACTTTAAAAAAATGATGTTACCTGGAGAGCAGGTAACATTGTGCATTAATTGCCTAGGGAAGACTGGAGAGCCAGTCAAGGTGACACGGTGAACGTGGCAGTCACAGCAGGCTACGGAAGGTGTAAGCGGTGCAGCAGTCTGGAGAAAGCCTTGATCTGGACTCAGCGGGCACTTTGCTGGGTGCAGAGGGTTGATGGGTTTGTGTAAAGGAAATTGCGTACACATACAGATACACATACATAAATATAGATGCTTATCTGCTTTGACTGTGGGTGAAATACATGCATGTATTTGTGTACATGTATACGTAGATAAACCCACCAACATCTATATACTTCAGCAAAGGTAAGGACTGGCCTGAGTTGCCCTATAGGCATTTAGTGCTGTTTCAAATGTCCTGTTTTATCTAAGATACTTACTTGAAGATAGCATATATTTACAGGCAACTTACAATTTTCTGGAGCTTCAGCTGGAAGCTGGCAGGCTACCCCCACAGTGCCTAAAATGGCAGTAGACACATAAGTTTGCATGGCTGAATTCCACCGCACATACTGCAGCGAGGAATGTAGACTGTCACCTCCTGCTTTATGAATTCACCTTGTGACATCTGTCACAATGACCAAAAATCAGAAAATATAGCAGTTTATCTGTTCCCAACAGTTTTTTTTTCATTACTGAGGTGAGCTTCTCTCTCACTAATTTCGCCTGGTCAAAGTGTGCTGCAGTTTGTTACTTTCACTTATGAGTCACCCTGTTTCCACTGTGGCTTGTTCACTCAATGAAGTGTGTGAAGAGACATGGCACATGCGGTAAATGCAGCTGGCTTCATACACCAGCTTTGGTGTTTGAGGCTGTGAGTGAAAGAACCTCAAGTTTATTTTTACTTTCACTTTGCACTTTTATAATGGGAAGTGACTGACAAGTCCTTAATTAAAATACACTGTAGTGACCATATATTAAGAAAAGCATTTCTACATTTGCCACTCTCAGAGTTCAATACTCTCTGACCAGGAGGAGGGTTTAATGTTTATTGTCAAATTTACTTATTTGGTTTATTTGGGATTTTGATTTAGCAGATCAGTGCAGCTCAATGTACTGAAATCACAACAGAAAAATAATATACCACTTGCCGAATACTAATTGAATCATAGTACAAACACGTTTCTCATTATTGGTCTCTGTGTGCTCACTGACACAACGCTGTGCCTCCCCAGTTCCTAGGAAGGCATTCATGGGTTGAAGCCAGATCAAGCTCTTTTCCAAATTTGTTTTATTAATTGACCAGATTTTATGCTTTATGTTGGGCTGAGCCATGTATATGCCCTCACAGCCCTGGCGTCCTGGTCTGGGTAGCTCAGGAAGACATTATCCTGTGTTAATTATCTCAGGGAATCCGGTGGTTCAATGGTGCAGCTGTCTATCTAAAACCAATGTTACCCTCCAGACTCCCTGGCGTTGAGATTACTTTATCCTTCTTTATCATACATTCTTCCCTGAGCTCATTGAGGTTTTTTGCCCTTCTCCTCCAAGCTCTCCTCCACTGTGGAGGTGTGCTGGTTGGTCACAGCCACATGACAGCTGCTTTCTCCCATGTATAAATTCACAATATATATTCCCAACAAATGCGTTGCATGCAAGGTTTTCTTCTGCAACAAAAATGCATAGAAGATGGGAACACAGTGCAAACTGCAGAACACAGCACCTACTCTTACCCGCTGATTCATTTTATTGAGTATGACTGTAGCAATCTATTAGTTACAATTTACCTTCTGAAAAATCTTCTGATTTTCTTTTTTTAATTTATTGGGGATTATATTCTTCTTTGAAATACAACAATCTAAATACTGTGAGAAGGTAGGTACCTAGGAACTCATTGTCCCCATAATGCTTATATTAACATTGAATGAAGACAGCGAGTCAATACAGATATTTTGCTTGGAAACATCCTGCAAGAACCAATGCTTTTACATAGCTGAGTCATATAGTGCAGAAAATCATGCAGAGAGGTCATTGCTCAGTGAAGGAAAGGTCTAAGAGCATAAAAATTATGACTCCTCTCTTTGCCCTTCAGTTCAGATTTTTTATTCTTTCTTTTTAAGTGGTGGGTGGAGAAAATACAGAAAGCATTGCTTTTCTAGTCTTTTTTCTCAAGAAATCCTTTCCAATGAAAGCATGCAATATGGGAATGCAGCATTCTGAGTGCACCACTTCTACAAATTATTTTTTTAATTTATTCACATAATACAGTACAGGTTATGAGATAGGTTACAAGACTGTTTCTGTGGACTTATTGCTAGATTTACTCAAAGTACGTGTCTGGGTTTACCTTTATGTGTAAGGCAATATCACTGCACATTCTGAGTAACGCACAAACATACAAAAAATGAAGTATAGAGGAATCATGGAATCACGGAATCATGGAATTTCAGAGTTGGAAGGGACCTCTAGAGATCATCTAGTCCAACTCCCCTGCCAAAGCAGGATTGCCCAGAGCACATTACTCAGGACTGCATCCAGCCGGGTCTTGAAATTCTCCAGAGAAGGGGACTCCACAACCTCCCTGGGCAGCCTGTGCCAGTGCTCTGGCACCCGAACCCTAAAAAAGTTTTTCTGTGTATTTGAACAGAACTTCCTATGTTCCAACTTGTGCCCATGTGAATGAAGTGTCTCGCTCAAATACAGTCACAGGTTGTGTCCATATGAGTAACTTGAATATGCCTGAGAATATTTCCAGGCAAACCAGTATTTATTAGAATTGATTCAGTCACAGATTGGACAGTAGAATTATAGGTAAATTTCTTTAGACTCACAGTTGTTCAGGACCACAGTCTGGAACTGTACATCATATTGCTGAACCTCTGGTTTCACTCTAAGGCTAAATTTCATGGCTGTCCACCTTGCCCAGCTCTTGGAATGCCTTCACAAAAGTCCCTTCATGGAGGAGTAAGGTGGGTATCTTGCAAGTATCTGTCCTGCCTAATTCCTTTCAAAACACTTCTGCAGGCAGTTTTCAGGTAGTTCAGAGGGAACGAAGGATCATTATATAGGAACTGAGTCTGAACCACAAAATCATCTTCCACCTGTTCACTGTCTGCTGAGTGACTGCCAATGGCATGATGCTTGTTTTGGTTCTGGCTCATTACTTGTGGATCTTTCAAAGCCATTAAATTGACCTTCTGTTGCCACCAGGAAGGCAGAATTGAACTGATAATAGCAATGAAGAGTATTTTGTGAAGACTTCCTTTCCTTTCATTAACTAGAGAAATGATGTTAGTCGTCACGCTGTTTTAAATTATTCAAACTTCATGTTTGTATATTAATTTTCTTAATTTGCAGCCTAAAAGGGAGGCAGTGTTGTGCTTGTACGTGAGAAATGACAGTGATTGACACATCTTGGGGAGAGGTGTAGCTTTCCAACAATTCTCTGGTCTTTCCTTAATTTCCATAATTTACTTAATTGTAAGAAAAATCAGATCTATCCTGGTTGGCTGCTTTCTTTATTATTTATTTTCTCCTTCTAAATCGGCGAATACGTTGACCTACTTCTCTGATTAGATAACCTAAATTCTTTGCCTCTCCTTTCTTTTTGAATAAATAGTGAACCCCTTAGATTTATTTTTCAATTAGTTAAACTAGGAAGGTAGAGTTTTTTATATATATACTCTGCTGATGATAGTGGTGATGTCTTCAGATAGTATCATGTCTATACTAAGTGTAACATGTCAACTTGGATTGTTAGGCCTCAGAGAAATACCTATAATTGTGTGATTATGGTATACAACAGTGTGTGAAAACTGGGATTTATTTCTCCTGTTTAAGTTGCAGAGATCTATAGCTGGGCTAATCCTCTTATCAATATCCCATACTCGAGAGAAACGGGCACTTCTGAGAAGTGATTCGTCTGACCTATTTTAAATGTCTGCTTTAGAAAGAGATTAATTATGCCCTGTTTGCACTTATCTCTCTCCACTGGCAACATGCCTTTATTACTTCAGAGATAGTCATCTGCACAGTAGACATAAGCATTATATCAGACTCCTACTTCATATTATATCTTAGCTGGAACTATAATGTATACATACGTTGTACAAACCTGAGGTACCAGTAGTTCCCAAAGCAGATTCCACTGTTTGTCTCCAAACTTGTGCCGAGCTTAGGATTTGTCCCATGGCTGTGCTAGTGAAGAAAAGCAAGAGTGTGAGCAACTGAAAATAGAGAATAACACTTCCCAGCTCATATGTGTGCCTAACAACTGCCTTGTCTCTATTTTGCAGTCTTCTGTCTGTATTGCTACAGGCTCTCATAAACACACTGTCTGAATGTGAATATTTCTTAACTCCATATTGCAATTTCCATATTGCAAAAAAGTGTCTCATTTATGAGCCTTGTGTGCTGCAAAAAAAAAAAAAAAAAGTTTTTCAAGTCTGCATAAAAATTCTGCAAGAAAGGTAAAAGTTTTAATTGTAATGTTTCAAGTCAGACTCAGTAAACTATACCTCACAGAAAGGAGAGAACAAGGTGCAAATTTGTTGCCTTGAGCAACTCTTTTTTACAAATTTGTTCTGACCAATGGAACAGATAGTTTGACGTGGGCTTGTTTTATTATGAACAGTCTGTATAAAGCACTAACAAATAAACAGCTGTGTGTACAACAGCACCATCAACTCCAGTTAATAACTCCAGAGCAAATGCTGATCTGCGGTTCTCAATGAACCACAGAGGCAGGTAAATGAATGGCAGGGAAATGGAAAGAGATACCACAGTAAGGTCTAGAGATCTGATGTTTCTCCCTTTTGAGTTCATAGAGATTTTTTTTTTTTTTCCATAAAAATGATTTAGGGATTTTTTTCTAAAATCCCTCAGTTTTGACATAGTGTAGAACTCCTGGAAGTTGGAAGTGTAATTACTTACAAGCAGTGATTGCTGAGGGTATCAAGTGAGGCTTTGCCCATGAAGAAAAAATAGCATTGCCTCGGAAAAGCTTCAGGTGCCAGCTAGGAGAGTGGCACCTGAATTTCCATGCTCTGCTGACTCCTGCACAATCATTGCAAGACCTGCAGATCAGTCATGCAATTTCTTTCCCCTGTTGTGGCTGGCACTTGTATTTTTCCTTCTGAAAAGAGCTCCACCCCATTAGACATCATACACAGCTGAAATAACAACAGACGCTATTTAAGTATTTGGAGCTTTGGGAAAAACTGGTTTCAAAACTCTGGTTATGACGGACAGAAAGGGGTGTGTTTGCATCAGTCCAGAGAGAGCTGATCTGCGGGAGAAGAAGCGAGAAAGGAATGTTGGATGCAGCTGACCTGGAGTTATTAACCTCATGGAAACTGCAAGCCAGTCATGTTTGAGCAAGAATGATAAGAAAGGATATTCTGCTGTGTGTTGTGTACAAGTACTTGCACTGACCAAAGAGCAACAATGGGTGCTCCTTTCGTGTATTGACCAAGTTGGTTCAGCATCTGTCGGCCAAGAATGAGTAGTTGTAAATAAAACCCGGAGGGTTTTATAGTATGGAACATGCTGTCCAGTGTAAATGTTGTCCCTCATGTCCCACTCAAGTGATATAAACCTCCATTCATAACATGCTCCATATAATCTGAAGTTCACATGCCAGCTCCCTGGCTGGGGAGATGTGCCAGCTGGTGGGCATTTGCTCAAGGAGCTGGTGAGTGAGCCAGAAAGGCCTTCTGCAAGGGGTGGGATAGGTCTGAGAGCGGTACAGGGCTGCTCTGACTTAGCCGTTGTCCTGGTTTGAAGTAAAACAGAACCAGTTTTCTTTTCACTAATTCTTCTTTTCAGCTAAGCCTTTTCTGACTAACAAACTCTGAAATTAACGGTGTGTTTTTCAGACAGTGGCTGCTTCTAGCAGATAAGGTGTGATGTTTATGGTGAGTACCAAGGAATGGTATGCAGAGAGGCTTCTGCTTATACTTATTGCTCTAACACTCAAGGGCAGCTAACTCTGTTATTTGGGTCAATACGGGTCGTGTATATTGTGTATATTTCATTATTTTATTAATAATATTATTATAATTTCTTTTTATTATTTTATTAATAATATTTCATTAAAGTAGTTTAGTTTCTTTGCAACTCATAATTTTATCTCTCTTTTATTTTCTCGCTCTCCTTCTTTGAAGGGGAGAGAGGTAAAAGAGAGCATCTGTCATTCAGTTTAGTGGCCAGCCCAGCCCAAACCACTACAGTGGTGCACGAGTGAAATCTGCTGGCCAGAGCAGAAGGGCGTGGGTGCCTCTCTGCTTGCCTCTGACGAGATGGTGCTGCAGCTGCATTGTACCCCTTGAAGTCCAGGTGTCAGTGCTCATCCACGGAACCCAAGCAGCGAAAATAAATCAGCACCTACAAAGACAGAGTCAGAAAGCACTGGTGAAACCACGGAGGCAGGAACAGGGGTGACTTTGTCTGCCATTCTTTGGGAAGTCCAATGAAAAAAGTGGTAGTTCCTGGCACAGGAGAGACCTTACTGGCAGTGACTGCAGTGTTGCTTTGGCCCCTTCTCAACACATGCGATACCTTCAGGGCATGGCAAGTTGAGAGAGATGTGCAATGTCCCTTTGCCAGGCAGTAGGGTTGGGCAGCCCCTGAGGAGCTGTGATGTGGTCCTTTCCAAAACCTGAGCAGCAGCATCCCTCACTGTCCCTTGCTAGAAACCCAGGTTTGAAGGCAAAACATACTTTTGTTTTTATTGTTTAGTTGTTTTTTTCCTTCCTTCAATTATCTCAGGTGAAATGTGAGCATTTTAAGAAGTCCCAGTATCTCAGTGTCTACAGCTACTTGGAACAACTCCTTGCTGTGTCTTTGGGATTCAGACAACACCAGCCAGTGCTAGGATTGCAAGCTGACATGAAGAGAAAAGTGGGACTTTTCAGCCTGGGCACCTCTGCAGTGACCGAAGTCCCTCACTGCACAAATGGCCAGGGCAGATACCTCCTCCTCCTCCTGCAGGTCCTGCCTGTTGCCAAGGAAAAGAGAGCAAAGACCCATGGAGGAGAAACACCAGGAGAGCACTCCCAGACCTTCAGCACTGTCCCCCCTCTGCCAAAAGCAAGGGAGAGGCATCGTTTGGGGAACGAGGGGCCCTGGGGACTCAGGTCTCTCCTGCCACAGAGTGATGGGGACAGACGTGCCCTGCAGGAAAGGCAGCAGCAGCCCTAATGCAGCACGAGTGCCTGCCTGTGAGAGGAGAAGGGCCATCATGTCCCCATCTTCTCCAAACTCACCAGCCACGTGGCCAAGTCTGCCTTGTCTGCCAGAGGGGATGGGTGGTGGCCGCTGCTTGGGACCAGCCTTCAAGAAATGTGCTGCTCTCACTGAGCAGCCCCGCAGCAGAAAGGGACCCCGGCGAGCTGTGTGAGCCCCTCTCCATATGTAAAAGGTGGAGACGGCCGAGATTGCAGCCCAAGCAATTGTCACTTCTGTCTGGCCCTCGACGAGTCTCTCCAGGCTGCTGGTGTGTAGTGTCGTTGCCTGGGCAAGGGGAAAAGAGCAGAAGGTGAGAAGTGATGCAGCTGATCCTGGGCTAGACCAGGTTCTTGGGGCAGAGCAGAGACAGAAGGGACACTCACAGCATCGTGGGTGCTCAGCTGCTTCAGCAAGAGCTTGATGGAGGGCAGCTGGGTCACCCGGGCTCCCTCCACTCATTGTGGTGGCCTGTGTACAAGGAAGGGGCAGAGAAAGAGCTGTGTGAGACCCAAGCCGCCTTTTCCCTGCTCCCCAGCCTGGGGAGTGCTTCCAAGCTGCCCTGAAGCAGTTGGGTACCAGCCGGCAGTCGAGCGGAGAGCATCAGTGATACAGAAAAGAGCAAGGGGCACAAATTTGCATTCCGATGTGTTAGTAGAGACTTTAAAAACAGTTTGTCACGTTCTTATATGCTGCAAACTGAAGGTTACATTATTTTAGCTCAGCTGAGCTTATAACTATAATTAAATCCATAGTTATCTGGACTATAATTTTTAACCCAGATATTTTTTGAAAGATATACTCAGGGCAGTGTAAAGGCCCATTGAAATACAACACAATTCCCCCTTTCTCTCAACTGCCCCAAGTATTGTGAGTTACTTTACTTTAAAAAGCTGTAGCTCAGGGGTTTAGTACCTGAAGCCGACTATCGTGTCAGGACTTTCTAAACATGGATTTTACTTTCTTTCTCTTCAGAGGAAAAGCAAATAAATTACTGATAATCCTTTTTAGAAGGAAAAGAAGACAGAAGAATGAAAGAAAATTCAATGATCAGTCATATTTAATGTTCGGTGCATCACCTGCCTTTTGTTTGTTTGGTTTTTTTTTTTTAATGAGCATTTCTGTATGAAACCTTCTATATTCCAAAGTCTTCTAACTGTATACTTATTCACAGTTTCAGCAAAATTAGTTTTTATCAAAGGCTGTTAGATTGAGCAGCTTATCAAAGAAGATACCTCCCTGGAGGTGTTCAAGGCCAGGCTGGATGGTGCTTTGAGCAACCTGGTCTCGTGGGAGGTGTCCCTGACCAGGGCAGTGGGGTTGGAACTAGAGGATCATCAAGGTCCCTTCCAACCTAAACCATTCTATGATTCTATGATTCTAAGAGCCTTCGGATCCTAGTATTTTGCTTAGTGTTCAACCTGAGTTTGTGCAATATTTTTTTTTTTATTCCAAGGAAAAAACCAATATATTGTTGTGCTGAGGATGACAGGAGAAGAGGCTAGAGTCACAGGAGAGGGCCAGATGACTTTGTAAAGCCCTCTCAACTCAGTCCTGGAGAGGTTACTTTTGTAGAGCACAAAAACAATGCTGGATTTTAAGAAATCTTAGAAACTCATCTGCAGTTGCTGGTTCATCCAGGACTATCTAATTTCACTGTCATGCAATGGAGATGAACGCCAGGACTACCAGGATCCTTTCTGGTTTCAAAAGTAGCAGCTAAATTTACTGCCTACCTACATAAGGAGAGTGCCAACTCCTCTGTCTACAAGATGAATGTCTCTAATTGTGGCCAGTATCCCTCAAACAACATCAGACAATTAGTCTTTTGAATTCCTTCAAACTGCATATGAGCTGAAAAGGTTTCATTGAGACAAGAGAACGTTGCAATGTATTTCACACTTCCAGCCTTTCTTAGGAAAGGATGGTGGCTTTTCTTGAAGTGAGAACTAAATAAATAACTAAAAAGTAATTTAATGGTCTGTAGCAAAACAAATAAGTCTGTCCCTGAAAAAAACAGGTAGATTTCCACAGCGTATAAAAGGCATACCATGCAGTATTTGGACCTGCCACTGTCAGATGTCATTTATGTCTCAAGGTTATTTGTCTCCATTGCTGCCTAGGAGTAAAACCCTGGCAACCAAGGATGGACTAAGTTAGACATTGCAAGTGTCATTATGTTTAAGGTAAATACCAAGAGAAATAATATATGCAAAACATTCAAATGCATCTAAAATATCTCTTAAAACTACAAACATCTAGTAATCTACAATGAGTTCAAGGGTCCCTGAAACGGGACCTCTGGGAAATTCACTTTTAATGATTTCAGAAATTGCTGCCCCAAACTGTCCTCCCTACTCTTCTGGTGAATGTGATCATAGTTAGAAAATCAGACAGAGAAGTGAATATGTGCTGGCTTATGGCCCAAAAGAAAACCTTATAATTATATTAGATTTCTGCATCCTTTTTTTCTGATACAATGAATTAGTGAAACGGGAATAAATGGCATCCTGACATGTCAAATGCATCATGGAAGAAATTTCTTCCTTTCTGGTACTACATGTGAATATATACTTAGGAATTTCATATTCTTTTTGTTAAGAACTGTTAAGGTTTCAACAGGTATTTAAACAGTGAAGCTTACTGGATGATGGACAGGAACCTCTTTCTATTGTACACCATCTTTCTTTGTGAGCACTGAAATAAGGCAAGTGCAGGAATTTAATTAAAATGCCTATTATGAAGATATCTCTATAAATATCTTGTCTGCAGTCTGATAGATACTTAATTTATTTCAAAATCTTTGTTTTCGCTGTGCAAAGTAGAGCTTTCGTCTTTTCAAAAATAAATCGAATAAGAATGAAATCCCCTCCTTTTGTTTTCTGGTGAAAGCATACTGCTGATAATGCCGTTAACTCATGTTTTATCATTAGCCTATTGCTACCAGCAGATATAAAAGTGCAGAAATTCCACAGCAATTTCTGAGTCATCAAGTTCAACCCTGTGTCACAGACAAAATGAACGTGCTCATCTATAAATACATTAAGTTCTGTTTTAAACAAGGTGCATTGAATGCTTTGTGGAAAAAGCAGGTCTAGAGCCTCACTTTTGGACTGCTAGCATACTCCTTTTTCTAATTTCATATGTAAACTTATTCACAGTCCACTGATACCTGTTGCATGTTGTGTTAAAGCTATTCCTTACTGTTAGTAGATGTTCTACTTGTCATTGGTTTACCTTGCTACTGGGTTTGCAGCAAGAACTTTGGTGTCTGTATTACATTTATGTGGCAAGGTTTTGGTAGCGGGGGACTGCAGGGGTGGCTTCTGCGAGGACACCAGAAGCTGCCCATGTTGAACAGTGTCAGTTCCAGCTAGGTCCAAGGCAGACTGACCACTGGCCAAAGTGATGTTGGTATCACCTTTGTGATAACATATTTAAGAAGGGGAAAAAAGTGCTGGGAGAGGGGAATGAGAAAATGTGAGAGAAACAACTCTGCAGACACCAAGGTCAGTGAAGAAGGAGGGGGAGGAGGTGCTCAGGGTGCCAGAGCAGAGATTCCCCTGCAGCCTGCGGTGAAGACCATGGTGATGCAGGTTGTCCCCTTGAATCCCATGGATGAGTAGATATCCACACTGCAGCCTGTTGTGGACTCCACACCGGAGCAGGTGTGTATGTCCTGCAGGAAGCTGCAGCCCATGGAAAGCCCATGCTGGAGCAGGCTCCTGGCAGTACCTGTGAACCCATAGGGGACACACACCGGTGAAAGACTGGGCCCTATGCAAAGGACCCATGCTGGACTAGTTCTTGAAGAACTGCAGCCCCTAGGAAGGACCCACATTGGAGCAGTACATGAAGGACTGTATCCCGTGGGAGGGACCCTCACACTGGAGCCGGCAAAGGGTGTGAGAAGCAAGGAGCAGCAGAGACAAAGTGTTATGAACTGAGCAAAACCCCCATTCCTCATCCCCCTGCACCCCTCAAGGGAAGGAGACAGAGAAGCTGGAAGTGAAGTTGAGCCCAGGAAGATGGGAGGGGCGGGGATAAGGTGTTTTTAGATTTGTTCTTATTTCTCATTATCCTACTCTATTTGATTGTCAATAAATTAAATTAATTTGCCTGAGTTGAGTCTGTTTGACCCATGACAGTAGCTGCTGAGTGATCTCCCTGTCCTTATCTTTACCCATGAGCTTTTCATTTTATTTTCTCCCCCTGTCCTGTTAATGGAGGGCGAGTGATAGAGCAGCTTGGTGGGCACCTGGCAGCCAGCCAAGGTCAACCCACCATAGTCCTTTGTAGTGCCCAAAGTGGGTCTTTTTGGAATTCTAGATAAGTATAGCACTTGGGAGAGGTAACGGGCAATCCACCTGAATCCCGTTCCCTTTTTCAGATCCTTAACCAGTTCTGACTATCTATGGAATGTAGACATCTTTTTTTCCTCCACCTAAACCTGTGGGTTGAGTTTTCTTAAATTGCAGAGATGACTGGAAAACAGAGTACATAGTAGACATTAAATTTCAAGCCAAGGTCTCTGCAACAATGCATACATATTAAAAAAATAAACAAATAAAAAGACTTAAAAAGCTAACAAAGTATTTCCCCATGGTCAAGGTAAAAGACAATAAGCAATACTTTTTTTCTATTGCTTTTTCTTGGCCACACCAAAATCCTGCTGAAACCATTTTTTTACAGGTGAATTTAGTGGGGCTACCCTACTTTTTAGTTTTCCTCAAGGGCAATAACTATATATTTATATTTTTTTCTCACCTCTCACTGATGTTTTGTCTTTCTTCTCAACTTGGTCCCAACACTCCCATTGCACCTGCAGTGTTAGTCCTTTATTGTCATGCAGAACTCCATTTAAATTACTGGAGTCCTGCCTAGAAGAAAAGGCCCATTCATGTGAAATTGGTTGTAAAACTTAGAGTCTTAGTGTATAAGTAAATTAAATGGTGCCAGGCAACATTACTTGACTGTCGAAATCAACTCACTCTAGGTTGTTATAAGACTCCATGCCATAAATTTGACCTCTGCCAGCGAGCCAGCTCTCTCAGACAACACCTGGGAATAATCTGTGAGTTAGAGCAGACCAGGGACAATTTCTGAAAGCCAATTGCTTATTTTTGGAGGGTAGAGAAGTTTGAGAATACGGACACAGCTGTTCCGTGCCAACTGGCCTTAGTACTGGCAGCTATTTTGACTATGTTTAATTTATAGTATAGATATATCCTTAATAGCATGGCATGGACTCCACTGGTGAAGTACCTAAAAGTTAAATGCTGACTTACCACCAGTAGCAATCCAAGGTCTTAGGAAGTGATGAGGATAACAAAAATCGCATGTTAGCATTAGCACTGAACGAGGCTGCGGGTGGGAGTTGTGCTAACTGGAAGCTATTGGTCTTGGCTGCTTACTCTCTGCAGTGCATTACCACTGATGGCTACAGGTTCCTTATCTTACAGAGACGTTCATACCACAGTGCTCCAGATACACAGTACAGAAATAGGTCAGTGCTTCCATCTCAGCAAGTTTGGTACACGAGACAAGCAAGATGGAGATGTATTCTGGTTGTACAGGGAGCAGCAACAGTAAAGAAAACCTTATTTTGCCTTTTTTTCACAAAGGTGTGAATGCAGTAATGTGAAAAAAACCTCTCACATATCAGTACTTGAGGTCAAATCTACATGTTCATTCATGCTCCAGATCACGTCCATCATCCCTCCTTTCCACTCTGTGTGGCTCCTACCATCACCAGCTACCATTTCATCGGCTCCTACTGTCACTGTTTCCTGATCCCTTTTCTAGTTCTCCTGGGAGGAGGACCTCCCAACAGGCGTCCTCTGCCTTGATTCCCCTGTAACATCATGTGGTAACTTCACTAGAAAGCAATATTTGGATTGTTTCAACCAACCTGTAGAGACCATCTTGGATGATGAAAAGGTGCATTGGAAAAACTGGAGAAATCTTTATGAGGCTATGTTATGATGTTAATTGAGATGAACAGGAAAGTGAGAATAGAAACCCAAAGCAAAAAGCACTGTTATAACTTCCTGTGCTGTATTTGCAGTAGCATTATACTCACTGTGAACACAGAAAAGCAAAAGGCTTTTCTTCTTAATATATCTAGAGAAATGACGTTGTGATGGTGAAAATCTAGAGAGAGATAAATAGAGACATTTTATTTCAGCTTCTACTTCAGTGGTAATACTAGCGTGGCTATAAGTGGAATTGTCAGCTGAAAAATAAGGACAGTGCATTTTTCAGCACAGCATATCTTACTGGATATCCTGCATTAAAAATAGAAAGGAAAATCCATAAAAACATATTTTTGGCATCTGGTTGCACCAGTTAGGAACAGTATTTGGTTCTGTAGCTGTAATTTTACAGGTGAGATTAACTGCTGCTATGTACTCGCTTCCAATATAAATGTTGACACACTGGATAAGCAGGTGCCTGTCATTTCTGTGGCTGGTTTATTCTTCATGGAGAGCATCTTCCTAAGTTTTGCACAAAGATGAACTGAAATTAAAAAAGGGGAAATAAGTTTCAGAGGTTATTTTAAACACAGAACTCAAAACATAATTACTCAACTAAATCTCATGTTTTGAATGAGATCATTGTGTGAAATTTTGTTTTATTAATAACAAGACAAGAAAAATAATTAGGATTTTATCATCTTACTTTTATCATTTTACTTTAAAATGTACTGAGACTCTGTATGCTGGATTTTTTGGGTACCTAAAACAAATCAATAATTTTTGTGTTTCACACTTCAAACTACACTTTACATTTAGGAGGCTTATCTACTGTACAATTTGGGAATTGAAGTAAGAACTGGATACCCAATATCAGTATGTACAGTGTGATTTAAAAAGAAAAGCTAAAAAAGAAATGAAGTCAAAAAAATATTATGCAGATGGTGGCACTACTGCTGACTCTGCATTTTTTTCAATAAGTACATACAATTATTTCTCACCATTTCTGCCTTTCTAAAAAAGAATTTGATTGTCAAATCTTTAGAGTTGCTAAAATGTAAACAAAATGGCAAGAAATTTTGATTACATTTTTTTAAGTGACATAGATCAAATAAGAAAAAAAAAGCTAATGCCATGTAAAATGTCTGATTTGAGAGAATACAGAGCAGGACATGATCCATGCGTTTAGGAGAAGAGGGAGAAAGAGGTTCAGGGTACGTCATAGAATCATATAGGTTGGAAGGGACCTGTAAGATCATCGAGTCCCACTATCAACCTAACACTGCCAAAACCACCATTAAACCATGTCCCTGAGCTCCATGGCTACCTGTCTTTTAAATACCTTCAGGGACAGTGATTCCGTCACTTCCCTGGGCAGCCTGTTCCAATGTTTGATAACCCTTTCTGTGAAGAAATCTTCCCTAATACTCAATCTAAACCTCCCCTGGTGTAACTTGAGGCCATTTCCTCTTGTCGTATCGCTTTTTACTCGGGAGAAGAGATCAACCCCCTCCTCTCTACAACCTCCTTTCAGGTAGTTGTAGAGAGCAATAATGTTTCCCCTCAACCTCCTTGTCTCCAGACTAAACAACCCCAGTTCCCTCAGTTGCTCCTCATAAGACTTGTTCTCTACACCCCTCACTAGCTTCGTTGCCCTTCTCTGGACACGCTCCAGAATCTCAATGTCTTTCTTGTAGAGAGGGGCCACTACAAGGCAGTAGGATGGAGGAAAATCCTGCAATTCTGCTTTCTCTCACTGCAGTATTTCTGTTTTTTCCAGTGTATAACACGTGTCCATCTTCTATTTTCATTCTTGTAACGTGTTGGTGGCAAGCTTTTGGTGGCAGGCAGGAGAGATGCATCTATGAGGAGAGGACGGGGGCTGCCCCTTGCTGGATACAGGCAGTTCCAGATGGCTCCGAAAGAGACTGACTGCAGGACACAGCTGAGCCTGTCAGCCAAGCTGGTGCTGCCTCTGGGAAAACATATTTAAGAAAGGGCAAAATGCCAGACAGCACTTATTTTGGAACTGTGCTTCTGTTTCAATTTGTCTCTTAGATTACCCTACCTAACAGATTACTGATGTCGATATTTCAGTGCAAAGCTATTGAAAATATTATAAAACATTTTAAAAAAGGGGAAAAAAAAGAATTATGTTATATCCTTTGAATGCTTTGAGGAGGAGTAGAATGGGCTGTGCACTGAAATCTCTTCATCCCAAACCTCCCTTCCTGCTCCTTATTTAAATTTGGACCTGGCAGAAGACGCTATTCATGGGTGTGGAAAACACCACACACTGTTGTTCTAAGCCTACAAAAGTCCCAGAGACAAAAAAGGCAGAAGTTGAAGACAGGCTTTGAGATAAACCTAAATCTGTTGAGATATGAAAAGTGGAAACTTGTTGCTGTTGACCTCTTCTGGTGTACGTGATGGTCATTGAGGTCTCTACCCCCTGAGTGCAGCCCAATGGTCTCCTATGCTGTCCAGATGGACATGAGTGGATCTCTTCCTGTGTCATCAAGTGAGCATACGGGTAGTACTTCTTTAACAGGACACCGTACATTTTGCAGGCTTTATCTGCATCTCATTTGCAAGTATTGCTGAGAGACTCAGACTGAAAAAGCCCGGTTTCCTGCAGATTTGTTATGCAGAGATGAGCTCCTCTGCCTGTGTGACCACTGATGCCAGGCTCACACAACTCTTCCATAATGGGGGCATCAGCAGAAACTCCCTTCTCTCCCCAGACGGTTCCCACAAAACTGGTATCTTTGAGAGCTCTGTTTGTCTGTCATGCCTGGTTGAAACATATTTCTCATGACTTTATATTTAGATAGTCTTTGGTTAAAAAGAGCCTGGTTTCTAGTATAAGTAAGAATGTGAAACTTAGATAAGAATCACACACGCCTGATCATGGAAAAAACCTGCTAGCTCTGGGGCCACTGGACCTAATGGAGCTTGGACTCCGGCAGGTTTGTATCTTGTAGTTAAATTACCTCAAATCTGCTAAGGTGTGGACTTGGATCAAAGCTTTCTCATCGAGGAGTCATCATAACATCTCCTATCCAAGCATACTCTTCCTTCTGGTTCTGAGCATTTGAGCCCAAAGTCTTTTTGATTTATTTCATAACTTTATGTCACTTGCCAATCTTCCATCACCCCCCTTCTTATCCAAAATGTGGATGATACACAGGCAGTATTCTCACATTGTGACAGAGAGTGATTTTGTCTCTCCCCTGTCAGCCAAACTTCTGATACCAAGTGGAATATTTTTGATTGCTGAAAATAAGAACACTTAGAAACTATGGACGATGCAAGCAGTTCATGAAAATGTGCTGGAGGCACTGACCAGTTCCTGAAATTATTGAGGAAACTCCCTAAAACATTCTCATAAAGATATTCATAAAAATATGATGCGAGTCAGATGTGCTTCACTGTGGTGCAGGAGCTTCTGTGAGCTTTGAGCTCTGTGCATGTGTCCCCATGTGCGTGAAAGTGGGGTAAGAAGGGAAGGCGTAAGCCAGGTGACACGAGGGGTGAACACGTCTGTCACAGCAGAGAGACTATCAGTGTATTTGGTTTACGTGGCAAGGTTTTGGTAGCAGGTGGATTGCAGGGGTGGCCTGTGTGAGAAGAAACCAGAGTCTGCCCATATCGGAGACAGCTGACCCACCACAGAAAACAGCTGAGCCCATCTGTGATGCTGGTGGCACTTCTGTCATAACATATTTAAGAAAGGGTAAAAATGCTGTGCAGCAGCTGTGGGAGAGGAGTAAAAAAAAAAAATGCGAGAGAAACAACCTTTCAGACACCAAGGTCAGAGAAGAAGGAGGGGGAGGAGGTGCTCCAGGTGCTAGAGCAGAGATTTCCCTGCAGCCCATGGAGGATCGCCTCAGAGAAGATATCCACGCTGCAGTCCATGAAGGACCCCACAATGCAGCTGGTGGGTACGCCCTGAGAAAAGATGCATCCCATGGAGAGCCCATGCAAGAGCAGGCTCATGGCAGGAGCTGCAGCCCATGGAGAGGAGCCCACACAGGAGCAGGTCTTTTGGCAGGAACTGTGGTCCGTGGGGGACCCAAACTGAAGCAATTTGTGAAGAACTGTCTTTTGTGGTAGGGACTCCACACTGTAGCAGGGGAAAAGTGTGATGAGGAAAGAGCAGCAGAGAGGAACTGTTAAGGACTGACCACAACTCATCCCCCTGTGCCACTCTGGTTGGGAGATAAAAGAGTTGGGAATGAAGGAGTGAAGTTAAGCCTGGGAAAAAGCAGGTGGTAGGGGGAAGCTCTTTTAGTTTTGTCTTTGCTTCTCACCATCCTACATTATTTTTAACTGGAAGTAAGTTAATTAATCTTCCCAAAGTTCTGTTTTGCCCATGATGGTAATTGCTAAGTGATCTCCCCGTCTTTATTTCAACCCACGAGCGTTTTTCCATCTTATTTTCTCCCCCCATCCGGTTGAGGAGGTGGAGTGATAGAGCGGCTGGGTGGGCATCTGGCAGCAAGTCAAGGTACACACAGCAAATTATGAGTTAGTGGAATAAATATGCTTTGATCACTTCCTCCTTTTCAGGAAACATTGCTGTAATTTGGTTGTCATCATCCCACTGCTCAGACCTATGCATTTATAGAGATAGAGAGTGTAGTATATTTGACAAATGCTGAGAGTTTCCAAAGAAGAGAAAGCTTCTTGTCACTGTGTTCCCTTGAAGACAGGTGTCTAAACTGTGACCTTTGTGAAGGATGCTTGGGTTGTTGCTTAAGGACAATTTATAATGGTATGGAAAATAGGGTAGCTGCACAGTCGTTATATCTGAAGTGGTGGTTGTATGCCACCAGGAGGGAAGTTAAATCCTCCAAGTTAAACAAGCCGAGTGCAGTTTTGAAGTGTGATCTTAGACAGACTTGCTGGCATAAGGCAAATTTTACAAATAGAACTGTAGGACTAACTCTCATTCACGATGAATGTAATCTCAAAGCAAACAAAACTAAAGAAATAAATAGAAATGTAGATAAAAATCAGGAAAAAAAATATTATCTTTTATTCTATAGCTTTTGTCAGTATTGTCCCTGAAGAGATATAAGCGACCTTGCATCTTACATGTGCAAACACCGATGAACTTTTAGGAATCTTGCCAGGAAGATATGTCTGCTCCTTTCTGAGCATAACCAAAGCTGGGGTCCTTGGCTTTTTCCTGCTCACTTAATTACCAGTTGGGTTTATCTCCTGCCTACCCTGACTGCAGCAGTTCTTGCAGCTCCAGCATGAGAAGATTCATACTTCCCCCTGCTTGATAAGGGTGGGCAAAAGCTTGTCAACAGCACGTAAAAACAAAACAGAAATGAATCAAACATTTTCACTATCTTTTCCACAGATTTTGAACATATTTAAATGTTTCCAAATGCAAAAGTAAATGAGAATGAAAAATATCTGACTCAAATATTTGCAACACTTAGGTTTTTATTTCTTTTGCTTTGCAGCAAAAATGAGTCCTTGTTACCACACAGCTACTTTGATTCAAGTGTCTGTAAATGTCCCAAGGTCTTCCTTCCGCAAAGTTGCTTCTTATCAGATGTACTCCAGCCTGCTTTGTTTTAGAATCACAGAATCATAGAATGGTTTAGGTTGGAAGGGACCTTAAAGATCATCTAGTTCCAACCCCCATACCATGGGCAGGGACACCTCCTACTAGACCAGGTTGCTCAAAGCCCCATCCAGCCTGGCCTTGAACACTTCCAGGGATGGGGCATCCACAACTTCTTTGGGCAACCTGTTCCAGTGCCTCACCACCCTCATAGTGAAATTTTTTCC
Source organism: Anarhynchus alexandrinus (assembly GCA_008711295.1). NCBI lineage: Eukaryota > Metazoa > Chordata > Aves > Charadriiformes > Charadriidae > Anarhynchus > Anarhynchus alexandrinus. The sequence continues at coordinate 2,228,255 of VUYV01000119.1, forward strand.
TAATATCTGTGCTAAATCGGTCCTCTTCCAGTTTGAAGCCATTCCCCCTCGTCCTATCACTACATGCCCTAGTAAAAAGTCCTCCAGCTTTCTTGTAGGCCCCCTTCAGATACTGGAAAGCTGCTATAAGGTCTCTCTGGAGTCTTCTCTTCTCCAGGCTGAACAACCCCTTACAACTTATTACAAAAGGTACCTTACTAAAAAAGCGCTGCCTGTTGCTGGACATTTTCATAATATATTTTTATAACTTACAATTTCTTATACAAAGAGTTGCACATTTTTATTTCTTTTTCATGAGTAAGTCTCAATATACTTCATGCATGTGGGAAATGCCATCATACCTATTTTTTTCAGATAGAGCAACATGGAGGTCTGATAGTTTGCCCAAGATTATTCACCACATTTGGGAAATCTGGGAAGAGAATTGAATCTTTGTGATCCCTCATCCACAACTCCTTTTCTGAGAGAGAAATTAGATAATTAACCAGAAAGGCACTGTGTTGATAGCTGATTCCTGCCCAAATGTTAGTGAGAGATCTGCAATTCATGGAAGAACTATTGTCCTTGCAGCAAAGGCGGCTGATGGTATTCTGGGCTGCATTAGGCAAAGAATTGACAGCAAGTTGAGGGAGGTGATCCTTCCCTCTGCTTAGCACTGGTGAGGCCACACCTGGAGCGCTGTGTCCAGTTGTGGGATCCCCAATGCAAGAGAGAAATGGAGTTACTGGAGCGAGTCCAGCAAAGAGCCATTAACATGATGGAGGGACTGGAACATCTCTCATATGATGATAGGCTAAGAGAGCTGGGACTGCTCAGCCTAAGGAAGAGAAGGCCTGGGGGGGATCTCATCAACATGTATAAATAACTGATGGAACAGTGAAATGAAGAAGGAGCCAGGCTCTTTTCAGTGGTGTCCACTGACAGGCCCAGAGGCAAAGGGCACAAACTGAAACACAGGAGGTTCCTTCTGAACATCAGGAAACACATTTTTACTGTGAGGGTGACAGAGCATTGGCACAGGTTGTCCAGAGAGGTTGTGGAGTCTCCATCACTGGAGATATTTAAAAGCTGTCTGGCCATCGTCCTGGGCCAAGTGGTACTGCTTGAGCAGGTGGGTCGGACAAGATGACCTCCAGAGGCTCCTTCCAACCTCAAATGTTCTGTGATTCTGTGAACTGCTCAGAGCTTGAGAGATCTTGAGCTGTTGGATAGACAGTATTTCTATATAAGTGGTATGTGATCACTGAAAAGATGTAAGCAACTGGTAAATAAGGTGTGACAGACTATTCTTTGTTAAGAAAAGGAAGAGGATACGGGATCACAGAGCTCTGAGCCATGTGCTATGGCTATCTGTAGCTCTGACACTGCTAATGTGTGTTTCATCTACACTTTCAGGACATATTTCAAGATGGGTAAACTGATTTTTTTGTATAATAGCAGCTGCACATTTACCAGTGCTTCAATGTGAATAATCTTTAGGTCCCTGAAAATTCAAACCTTCAATGAGTCAAGAATCAAGTGAAGAAAATCATCATGAGCTGGTCGAATATTTTGCTCATTTTTTCTCCTATTTCAACCACAGTAACAGCTCTTTCTTTCTGAGTCAGAATTGTAGTTCTGCTTCATTAGAGAAAAACACTTTCCTATTGCCATTACGGGATCTGTTCTTATTGCTTGCGTATACAAACTGTGCATAAGTAATCATAATTGCAGCCATAACTATTTCTTACCTCTAACCGGGGGATTTCTGAACCACCTGCTTTAATATTCCCAAGCAATAATTTTGTTTTTCTCTACAACTGTTGAAGTTGCTCATCTCGGTTTTATTATTTTGTGGAAATGGAGTTCTATTTTGGATGTGTGCATGAAAGCTAAAAATCAGTTTTTATAGATGAATAAATGACCATTTCTGTGAACTCATGAAAAAAAGAAATTTCGGGGTAAACCATTAAAGAAATGCAGGGAAAATTATCCACCTGTTAGAAATCATTGCACCCTTGAGAAAAGAGCATTTCATTTTCATTGGGTATAAATACCAGCCAGCTTCCAAGCCTATGAATTCACTACTGTGGGAAACTGCATTTTTAGGATGCTCTCAGATCAACAGGGGTTAGAAAGAGTGGCATTACAGTGAATTCACAGTGCTGGCTAATTATAAATCAATGACTAACTGAATAAAGTACTCCCCCATCCCCAGACTGCTTCAGTTCAGTTGGCCAAGTGATTTTTTAAGAAGACAGAGATGAAGAACTAACCGCAGCTTCCCTGGGGGTCTTCCTGGCCTTTCTGGTAGGTATGTAGCTCTTAAACCTGGCTGACCATCGCTGGTCATGCATGATCTTTTTTCTTTTTCTGGAAAGCATCCTTCAGCAGGACAAGAGGGTGATTTGTACAGACAGTAATGGGATTTAACACTGAAGTCAGTTGTTTTTCTTTAAACAGTGGAAAACAACAACAACAACAAAATCTTTAAGCACAGCTTTATCTCTCTCTCATGATGCTTTTCTTTATTTTGTTATTCAACCTGTGGTCACTCTGATGAGTCCTGCATACCCCCTGTATCTATCATACCGTCAGACAGAGAACACCACCAGGAGCATACTGACCTTTCTGGTGCCATCCAAAATCTCATTATTGCCTACCTTTACATTGCTTTAGTTGCATGATTCAATATTTAGTATTGCACTTCAAACTCTGTGGAGGCCAAGTTACGCTTGATTTAAAGGGAAGTAGAAATTGAGATATAGGGGAAAACCACAACTATCTCAGCTCTGACTTGAACTGCATCTAGCCCTTTGTTTCCTAAAGATAACATCTCAGTGCAATGCAATGTGAGTCAGGATTCCCTGTTTACAAATATTTAAAGAAGCTGGATTCCAGAGCTGGGCTTTTTTTTTTTTTCTTTCTTTCTTCTTGGAACATTTTAATTTATTTCTGTGACAGGTTTTTTCTGGAACTTACTTAATGTCTTGTCATGAGAACTTTATAGTTTAGGGTGGTATAACCGAAGAGTCAATCTGATCCTTCCCTCTGATTAGTTCATTTGTACACATTATGGAAGACCAAGGCTTTTTAGGGTGCGTAGTCAGACTGATCTGGGACAAGGCTTTGACCTTGCATTATATTACTCGTTAAGCTAGCACTCTGCTCAAGACATATAGTGAAATGATAGGCTGCTACTTCTCTTAGTTTTCATGATTCTCTGAAAGATACTGGTTTTGTCACAGTAAAAAATGTGATTTGATGTTTCTTAATTTGAGGTCTTTGCAAGAAAAGAATCATTTTTTCTTCTTACTTCTCCCAGACTTTTCTGCCTCAGAAAGACTCTCTGGGGAAAAAAAAAGTCAGCTGCCCCAGCACAGATCTCATTTTGATATAACCACTTAACTTGCAAAGGTATCCTCTCAATACCTGCTCAAGCATCTAAACTTTTTCTGACTCTTTACAGTGCCCATGCACGACAGTGTGGTAACAGGGGAACACACTGGTGAGGTTTTGGAAGGTCAGCTATGTTTCAAAGATCTGTCCAAAACTGCTGAGTTGGATTCACAAAGTAATACTCACAGTGCACACAAAGATAAAGTGTGATTAGCTCCTTAGTTTTGTGGCTGGCAGGCAGAGAGATGCTCAATGTGTAGCTGAACTTAATTGTTTTCACCGTGGTGTGGTTGGTATTTCCATGTCTGCAGACACGCTAAAGAATAACAACATTCTACTACTGCAACCTCAGCTCCATTTTTAATACAAAAGGTAAAAGCTGGGCATGCAGTTAATTTCCAGCTGCTGCTTCCTATTCTGCTGCTAGTATAACCCCAAAGCTCTTGAAACTCTCCATATGAGTCATCAATTTATGCAGCTGCTCTCTTTTTGGAATAGGCTGCCCAGGGAGGTGGTTGAGTCGCCATCCCTGGATGTGTTTGAGAGCCGTTTAGATGTGGTGTTGGGGGATATGGTGTAGGGGAGAACTTTGTAGAGTAGGGTAGATGGTTGGACTCAATGATCCCAAGGGTCTGTTCCAGCCTAGACAATTCTATGATTCTACGATTCTATGTGTGTACCACCCACAAGTGGCTTGTGCACCTCTTAGCATTTGTACTGAGGGCCCCAAGGACTGGAGCAGGGAGAGGGCCTTAAGGATCTATATAACCAAAGTTCATATATTGTGAATAACGTACAGGAATGGCTTAAGAATCTGTGTACCTATTAGAAGAGCAACAGACAGAATGTGTACTGAACACACTGGATTGCCATATAAAGCTTTGTTTATTTCACATCTCAAATTGTTACTCGCCTTCTGTGTTCAATTTATTTCTGATCAATAATTCATTCGAGCAATTATTTTTCAATCTTGACTCTATTAGTATAAGAACGGTGCCTAAGCTACAAGGTGAACAATTTGTGAGAGGTGTGAGCTGAAACGAGTAAGAGAAGTACCATTGTAGTAAAAAAGCTGAACGTGCCCAGGCATATGTGATGAGAAGCCCATGAAGGTCAACTAATGAGCAGACAAGTGTCATTCCTCGTGGGAGACTAGAAATGTCATTAGATTTGCTGTTTGATTTTGCATATATAACCTCAACTCAAAATAGACACATTTGAAATATCACTGGGACTCTCGAGAATTAATCTAATATCCTTCCAGCACATGGTTTAGCAATACCTTTAATTTCCACTCTTCTTAGAAAGTTGCTACAGTTTTTGTGTGCTATCTAGACAGAAGTACAAAAAAACTTTTGAAGTGTCATCATTTGCATTTCCATACAGATCATACCTGTCTAGGTCTCCTTCCTATCTATCTCTTTGGAATATCTCAGCATGAGAGTGAGGGGAATTGGATATGGCAGCTACAGTAGTTGCTTGATTATTTGCTTTGTGTGCAAATGACTGCAAAAACAGGCAGGCAGCAGTGCTAAGGGAATATAGGAGATACTCTCTTCGCTATGATTTTAGAAAATCAATCTCAGACACTAAGTGCTGAAGACCTTCAAGATATCAAACAAAATGAAAAATAGCAATCCTGTTTTCTCCGTAGCCTGTTCACCCACGTGGATCTCAGCCCTCCAAGTGCACAACTGCACTTAAGAGCTCTGCACAGAGGTCTGCAGGCATCCTCAGCGGTTTCCTTAGAAACAGGAGCCATGTGCAGGCTATCCGAATTGCTCTTCCTACACCATGTTTCCTTGGCAGCAAGGAAAATGTTTAGAAAGCAAAAAAAGGAGGCAGACCAATTCCAACACAGGATTGAATTTCAGCAGTTCACCTGTGCAGCCCACACTGCAAAAACAAAAAAAGATGTTGCGCTCCCTGAAATAAGTTTTTTTAAACATCTGTATGGACCTTGGCTTTCCTCTGCTGAGGCTGACAGAGAAGGCGCAAGGATGGCCATGTGTGCCTGGCCCAGAAGAACATCACGCTGTCACGGCTGTCTGCACTCCAAAGCCTGGTCCCAAGAGATTTGCATACCTGCAATAGCAGCATCATCCCCTGCAGGTCAGGTGGACATGGTGGCCCTGGGGAAGCAGCTTGCACATAGACTGAGGAGTTGTCACCCAGAGCTGGGTGCTGCCAGTGAGCTCAGGAGGACAGCCCAAAAATTTGTGAAGGGTATCACTTAACTCAGAGAAGTTTTTCTAGCAGAAGATGACCTTCACTACCAACAACATGAACCATTTCATCACAAACCAACCCATGCTCTCCACTGCTTATAAGATTAGGAAGGAAAAAGTATATGCACGGGCTGTTTCTGTTCACTGGCTATAAGCTTATCCACAATGCAGGGTGCAGGCTCAGATACATCCATCCCTCCTGTAAATAACCAGGTAAGTCCAGCTCCTTGGCAAGGCAGATTAACCCCTGGATTGTTGTATAGTACGGAGAATCAGGAAGAGAGGTACCAAGCCAGCTAGCCTAAAACATTTGGGTATTTCTACATAGGACTGCATCTCAGTTGTAAGCTGCTTCAGAAGTATTTTTCATTTTGTGATTTCAGGCACATTAAGCTTTCAATCTGATTAAAATAAAACATGCACGCATTGCATCATCTAGCTATCAGATAAAGAGATTTACATTTTATTTCTTAAGTAAAACAAAAAAGAAAATGTATTCTTTGTATTATTACTTAGGGCAACAATACTGTCTGAAACGTCTACTGATGAGGCACCCTGGAAGAAAGAATAATGGAAGAAAACTTGATGACTAAAGACACAAAGGGGTTTTCTGGCAGCAGTTTCTTGCCTCTGTACAGAAGTTCAGTGGCTTTAGGGGCATATTCTGAGGCATCCATTTTTATAGATGAAGGAAAATGGGTTTTATATATATTCGTAATATATATTTATATATATACAAACACACAATGTTCAAATGATCAATGATTTAAATTAGAAAGAGAATATTAACTTGAAAACAAAGTGAGCTTAGAAAACTAAGTAAACAAACTCATATATTCTAATAATCATGAGGTCATTCTGACTAATTTTTTCAGAAGTCACGAAAGTTTGGTAGGAGGTCTTACTGCTGTTCTTTGATGAACTTGAATCTGTTCCCACTGAATTTAGTGGACATGGATATCATTAGTTCCCTGAGACTTACACTAAAGACTTCTGTGACAGTCATTCTAGATATTCCATTTGCCCCTTAATAATTAATTTCTGTCCTAGACTGTTACTACCTTCCTCCTAATCACTTAAGCTTGCTCAAACCTCCAGGAATATTTCTGATGTTTAAAAAGCGCCTGAGGCAAGCAGCTGCAGAAACAGCATTGTTAATCAGAGATGACAGCGCTTAGCTGCTACAACTGAGGTCCTAGTTCAGTCAATCAGTACAGCTGCCTGAAGAAGTTGGGTGCCACAGTCCTAAAAAAGGAACAGTCCTCATTAGATCCATTCATAAATTTGCTTTTCAAGACAATTGTGCATGTTCTGTATGTCAAAATACACATTTTTGTCTCAGATTTTTGTTGGCCTAAATCATTGCACAATACTAATAATGATTTCTGTATGCTTCTGCAGGGTTTGATGCATTTGGGGGTCCTGTCAAAGTCCTGGAGCTATCAGACAGCTATATGGGGAAGCCTACTTACAGCAAAGCTTTTAAAATCCTTTCAGAGCCTCTCACAAAAATGTACCAAGGAAAAACGTGAATACATTTTCTTACTATACTAACTGTGTCCTGCTTAGTTTTCTCAAGCGTTACCTGTTTTAATGTTTTATCTTTTTGAAAACTAACAGGAAGGCAGGGCTGGAGGCGCATATAGATATTTATCTTTGGGGTTCTGTGATCACAGAAGCATATTTTATACGCATCCTGATGTGTAAGGATTATTTTGATCACCCACCAAGAGAACTAATGAGTAACTTGTACTGTTATTCAGACTGAATTATAGAATTGGAAATTAGTGACCGAATTTCTGTTGCACATAAGAATGGCAAAGAGGAACTAAAGGGCAAGACTTCTTCAGTAGAGTTATGATCTCTGAAAGTATCCCTTCAGTGAAGAACATCTTTGATTACCATGCAAAGTCAGCTATTTACCTCTTGCAGACTATTTTAAACTATGACAAGAACTACCTGCACAGCCTTGGACTAATGGTGGAAGAGGGATGTGATAATGCCTAAGCCCACAGAGTGCAACCTGTAAATATATGTTAATGTTCCTAAGTATGAAAACAGCATTCTGGAGAGAAGGGTGAGTGAAGGCCAAAACCCTTTAGACACAGCATATTGTTAAAGCAGATGGGCAGATGTGTGTTTTTTTCATTTTTTCAAGTTTTATTCATATTTCGAATGTAAAAAGTTTATTGAAGTGCCATATTTTGGTCTTTTTTTTGTTTTAATTCACAAGGTTTGGGGTGAAACCAGGAATACCACCACAAGGAACAACTTGGAGACCTGCCCAGTTGCACTTCTTTGGAAGCCAAGTGTTACAGAGTGAATCCTCATCACTGACCTTTTAATCTTTCCAGGACAATAAATTAATGACGGTGGTGTTTCCTTATTTAGCAACTGACTTTGTTGAACAAGCTTCCTTTCCTAATGTGGTAGGTCTTTCCCAGTAAACCTCAAAGCTTTTCATGATGACTTTGGTGGAATTTTCTACTCCCAATATTACAATGTTACATGCTGGCTATCAGCTTTGCAGTATGGTTTTATTGCAGGCAGTAACAATAAAAAAACCAGGGATTTACAGAAGAACTGAGGTAATAATCTATGGCACTTTTTGATTTAAGATTTATCACTGTTCCTGTAGTCCTACTCAAATGTTCTGCTTAGGGCCTTTGGCCAGGACACTGCGACACAAACAGTAACACAATACTACACTAAGTACAGGGTTTCTGAGCAGACTCCTTGAGGGCTTTTTGTGAGAAGAACACCCCACTAGCAGGACAGGTTTTTAGAGAAAACTTTCTCTGCATGAACTAATTACTAAAAGCAACATGCGTAGCATCAAGAAACCTGGTTCATGTTTTCTCCTTCAGTATGTGCCTTCTGCAGCAGACCCAGTGGAAAGCTATCTATCTGATTTACTATGGGTTAGGTATCTCTGGGTACCTTTGCTACACAAAGAGAGCAGGTTTTTTATCTATTTATCTGTTTATTAGTATTAGTTTTCATGCAGTTCTCAAGACTGAATGCAGTCCTTATACATATAAATAAGGCATGTGCTTTGGCACACTTACCAGCCTCCTGAGATGCTTCATCAAACTCAAGCTGGGCAGGCAAATCCTTAATCAGGCAGAGAACAGCCATTGGCCTCTGCCCTTCTGTGCGGATTAGGATGAGTCTCACTGGCAACAACCAGACACTCTCAAAACTGCTGTTTCCTTTTGCTGTCAGCTGAACTGCTCTGTCTTCACTCTTATGATAATAAGGGTTTCTCCGTTCTTCATAGACACTGAATTGCCTGCTTGTCTTCTGTATTTTATTTTGATGGACTATGATGAGTACACACTTCTTCCCTTAATAGATGATGCTGCTGACTGAAGGTTATTAGCGGGACAGCAGAGGTAGATTTAAACAAGCTAGCCAGGGCGTGGGTAGAAGTTTAGAGACAACATCATGAACACATTTATCCTGCTTATTGTACATGGGAACAAACAAGGGCTATGGTTTGGAATACAGGACAGGAATCTACTACCCATCTTCCAAATATAAACTATATTGACAGCTGATGAAGACGTAACGCTAGGTCCTTTCATGGATGGTTTCTGCACCTCCCTTTTCTCCCCCATTACACCTCTCAAATATAAAAGTCATGCTTAGCTGGAATTTGTGGTGATCTACCCTTTTCAGTCATAGCTGAAGTGCTAATAGTAGCACCATCTATGATTTAGCAAATGAACTAGATCTTTTCAAAGTAGTTTTGGCATGTCTGCACTACACTAATGTCACAGTAACACCAGGTCTTAATTTTTCCTGGTGTTAGACTCCCTTGTTATTTCTGTTCCCACAGGGGAAAAAAATCAGTGCTTCTCTAGAGATACTGGGTTAGTCTTCACAATTCTATCTGATCACATTAACAATCAACTACTGTCACCTCCACATGCAGATCAAAAAAATAAGGGGGTCACTTCGTAGAAACACCTGTGTATTCACAGCAATGCACTTACAGAACAGAATCTGGTCTCTAAACTCTATGCAAGTATAAGAGTTGGGAGCTTAGAGTTTGGTTTGAAAGGGAATGTGGCTGTATTTAAGGATGCTATTTAATTATTTGTCATTTAGACCATCCTAAATCTTGAGTCTCTTATTTTAAGGCAAACCTGTGTAGGCTACTCTTACTGGTAGCGTGGGGGAGATTTGTAGTACCGCTCATTAATAAGACTGTCAGATGCTTACTACTGGCAATTTTCTATTGCAAGTAAGAATAAACCATTTGGATTGATATTTCCAGGCTGAATATCTCTGTATTGTGCTGCTATTTTCAGCCATATGTCTCAGTCATTCTAAAGATAAACACATTAAATATAGGGACACTGTACAGGAGGGAACCTCCTGGATGCTTGACTTCAACCCTGCTATCTCAGGCAAATATATCACAGAATCCTAAATTTTTTTAGTTTTTTTCTTTCTCATCTCCTTACACACTAACTGGAAAACCATTCATGTTCTTGCAGCTGTAAACCTGGTATTCACAATCAGTTTTTTTCCCTGTCTGTGCCAATATTGTCCTTAGCTTAAACAGCTCTTCTCTCTCCTCTGTTTACTTTCCTGGTGTATTTACAGAAAGCAATCATACCATTTTCAGACTCCATTTCACTAGGCTAAACAAGCTAGGCTTCTTTGTCTTCTCTGAAATTGTTCACTCAAAACAAAATATGTATGGATGAACATCTTAATTAATAACAAAATTAATAATGCATTTCAAAACACTGATTAGTGGAAATAAATAAAAAAATGTTATTAACTTTATCATGCTAAGTCTAACCTTGCATATGCAAGAGTGCTTCCAAGTCCCAGATCCCAGTCCCAGTTCCAAATCCCGGTCCTGGTCTCAGATCCAGTCCCATATTGTGGACCACAACAATATGTCAGATCGATACTGGGGCCAGAACATGGTACAACCAATTACAGAAGGGAAATGCATCTATCAAATCCTACATGTAGTGATGGAAAGACACATTCAAAGCTAGGCTGGATGGGGCTTTGAGCAACCTGGTCTAGTGGGATGTGTCCCTGCCCATGGCAGGAGGGTTGGAACTAGAGGGTCTTTAAAGTCCCTTCCAACCCAAACCATTTTATAATTCTATGATTCTGTGTTACTGCCTTGTGGAAATGAAGCCTGAATCAGCCAGGGCTAGCTTACAAAATACTGTGCAGAATTATAAAATCAAATATTGTATCAAAATTAGCACTGAGCATACAAGGAGTTTTGTAAGAGCATTCCTGTTTGCTGAGCCTCAAATGTTTCTTTCTGAACATATCTGGCTCATTAAGCTTTACCCAAAGATCTCAAATGGAAATAGACAATGTCAGTTTCTTGTTTCTGCTTGGTAGGAAACTCAGGGAAAATGCATTTTAGTCTGATTTGAATCAGAACTACATTTCAGAAGACAGCATCTCCTGTGTACCAGAAAAGCAGCTGTAACCACAGAGCATGCAAACATAAGATAGAACTGATTCCAGACTCCATAAACAATTCTATTTCACTCTCTTAATTTCTAATGTTCAATTTTCAGTGTTCTTTTATCACAGTTATAAGCATGCATGTACAGTTGAATGCATCTCACTATTCTGGCAAACAAAGTGAAGGCCTCATTGTTCTCAGTTGTGTACAGATAAAGCACTGGAAGACTTTCAGATTTCAATAAGCCAAGCAAAGGAGGAAGAAACCAATAGTGGTATTTAGGTAGAGGGCTGTACCTCCACCAGTTCCTAAGATAGATGTAAGTGTCTACATGGGGTCAGGAAAGCAAAGACGTAAAGCCCCATGCCTTCCAAACCTCCACTCTTCATGCTATCAGTGGATTCAAGTAGCATCTATATACTTATCAACTGAAAAAAAATTGGACATTCCCTAGTAGCCAGTCTGAATATGATCTTAGTCAGTTTCTTCACAGTCATGGCTCACAAAAACTGCTGGTATTACAGATGATTCAGGTAGACTCCCACTTTGATTTCTTTTTCCAGGCCAGTCAATGCCTTTTTCTTACAACTGGAAACACAGACAGAAGAGGTGTCAAGGGCACGGTTGGTGATGGCAGTGGGAAAGCTTTTCAGTTGTGCTTCTCAGGGCTCCAGGACCACTCCCTCATGTGTCAGTCACTGAAGGAAAGGCAGAAGGATACCTGCTCACACTTTCCTTCTTAATGGAGAGTGTCTTGGGAGCTGCCCCAATGGAAGGTGCCCTAAACTAGGTACACAAGTGTGGTTTCAAATTTGGATCTGTAGGGTGTCTTTCCAGTAAGACCAATGCAGTTCCTCACTCCTGCCTCAGCTTTCTTCTCCTTCATAGGCTAGTTCCCCTTGGCAATTTAAGGGTGTCAAACTCTCAGAAACATTAAACAAAAGATTGGAAGAGTAATAGGTATGATGGGAATGAAAATCAGCCTCTATTGCCTAAACCACACCTAACAATACAAGTTCCAACTGTCCTAGAATATCTTCTTGCTAGCTCACAGTCTGGCGGATTTGTGGGACTTCAGCAGGTCTGTGGAAGAGTCATCATGATGGGGGTGGGAAGACAGCAAACATCTTGGTAGATGCATGGTATGTTGCTGTTGGTTTGCTATTTGTTTTTAAGCAAACAGATGACTGACAGGAAAAATATGAACTCATCCCTCTGCTCATTTCTGGTAGCTCTGTTGCTGCATTTTCGCTTACTTCAGGTTGCCTCCAGAGAGGCTGCTGGTACGAAGGCTTGAACTTCAGTCTGGCCCTGTGCTGAAGTACTGGGTTCAGCTGTGCAAGGCAGGCGGGACAGAGAACGTGCCTGGGAGAGAAGCTGTGGGTCTGACCCTTGACTGATAACGCTGTTATGGGTCTGGCAGCAGCAAAGGGGTATATAGGGAACAGCCCTCAGCGACAACCTCTGCCATATCCAGAGCAATGTTGACTGATCTAAAAGCAGCAAAAATGTGATGTGCCAGCCATGGTCCGGCTCCAGCCTGGGGATATTTCTAGGGGACAGAGCAGAAAACAAGGGATGTTTTAGTCAGGCTGAAATGCATCACAGCATCTATTGTCTACTTCAAAGGGAATAATTAGAGTGTAAGGATATCTGCTTGCCAGGGCTTACAAAGGTGCAGGTAGAAAGGGAGCAGGAGAAGCATAGAATGAGCTAGAGGATCTAGAGGATCTGCTGGCACCTCTGAGGACTATGCAGGCCCTGCACAGACCCACAAGTGTGTGTAACAAAGCAGTTTAAGGCTAACGTTTCTTGTGCTGATGTGTCTAAACCAAAGCCTTGGGTGAAAAAGCAGAAAAAATTGATTTTCAATAAGGGCTCAAATTCTTTCTAGGCAGTGCAGGAGAATGACAGGAGAGCGACAGGAAAGCAACAAGAGACTGCAGCAGGAGAAGTAGAGAGTATTTGTATTTCAAATATTTGTTCTAATTATAGCATGAAATAGGGAATGTGGGAAGTGTGCTAAGCTCCTGGGAGAAGCAGGTGGGCAGAAAGGAGGATTTTTCATTTTCGTAAGTCTGTGAGATGGTGGCTTAAAACAGGAATTGGGATGGGCAAGAACCACTGGAGAGGACAAAAAAAAGGAGCAGTTTATTGAAGGGCAGCTTTAAAATACGATCACTATCTTCAAGGTATTTTGGAGTGGGAAACTCATCAAGAGAGAACAAATGACTTGACTCAAACTCCCTGTGCTATTTTGGGTGCAAAGATTCATTTTAAAGAAAAGTAAGAGACTAGTGGAGTTGCTTCAGACTGCTGAGCACTCCTTTTAATTATATTAATTCGTTAAACTCACAATTGTTTTGTGATGAAGTAGACATTACAGAGAAGGGGCATTTTTATAACATATCAGCAATACCATATTCTTCTTTGCATGTTGATTGCATGTGATGATAAATATTACCAAGCAAGTGATGACCAGGAGGCCATTCATTTTCCTCCTGGACAGCTATATAACTATTCAGCGTGCGTGCAGCATTGACGTGCTAAGCTCCATGGGCTGGAGACCTCTACGCTGTGGTTTGTATAGGGAAAGATGCTGTCAGGAATTACTGTTTGGTTATACTATACAGGAAGCTCCATTACTTTTCTTATATCAGAGACCATCCCAATTCCTCTACAACATTCCTTCAGCCGCTATTCAATATAAGCAAGATAAACAAGGAAAACAGAATCTTGACTGTGAGGTGCACTTAGTAAAGGAAAATAAACTTGCAGCAACTATTCATTACAGCTTCTGTATGACTGCCAGGGAGAGCTGAGCTATGCTTTACATTTTGCCAAGTAAATATGAAATACAACAGACTCCACTGGTGTTTCAACAGACAGAAATGGCCTCCAAAATCCCCTGAAATTTGGTCCTGTATTGGGTCTGGCTGGAATAAAGTTAACTTTCCCTGTAGCAGCCCATATTGTGCTGTGTTTTGTATTTGTAGCTAGAACAGTATTGATAACACACAAATGTTCTGGGCTGCTGCTGTGCTCACACATCATGAAGGCTGTCTCCCCAGCCCACCGCCCCCAAAGGCCAGGAAGCTGTGGGCAGGCAGGAGGGCACATGGTTCGGACAGCTGACCCCAAGTGACCAAAGGGATAGCCCACACCATATGATGTTGTGCTCAGCAATAAAACATAAGAGAAAGGAGGCTGGCAGCAGGGGGCATTTGTTATTAAGGTATTTGTCTTCTGAAGCAACTGCTATGTGTACTGAAACCCTACTGTGAAGTGGCTGGACATCACCTGCTGATGGGAGATAGCAAATCTTTTTTTTTTTTTTTTTTNGCTTACCCCTTCAGCCTTTGCTGGTTTTAAGGGGTTATGTTTTGGGGTTTTTTTCTCCTCCATTAAACTGCCTTCATCTTGATCCATAAGATTTTCATCCTATTTTCTCCCCTTGTTCTACTGAAGGGGTGGAGAAAAAGAATAGCTTGGTGGGTATCTGGAAGCCAGCCAAGGGCAACCCACCACAGGCCCACTGTCAAAGGATTGATTGGCCTCTGCTGAAGCACAGATTCAGTATGAATGATGATAAAATCCAAGGAAAATGACTCATCTAATCTGTTTAATCAGCAGGCTTGATATAATGTAGTTTACAGATACTGAGCTTGTTCATTAGCATACATTCCCCTTTGTGTTTCCTTTAGTTCTGCTTCTAATTTCTACATGCTAAAATAAAGATAAATTTTATTCACCTTGATGGTTTCCATGTAGCTTTTCTTTTTAATGCTTCAGCAGTTCCATTAAGAAACTATGTGCCTTACAAGGAATTTTTTCAGAGATGCTGAAAAGTTTCTCACGCCTGAATCCTTGGTAGCAGTTAGATCCAATTGGCAGAGGTCAGAAGGAGTCAGGTACTCAATGCCTTAGACAGACTGAGTCTCAGACCTTTCTGCGATACAACTTTCCAGTGCTGTGGCAAAAAAGTAATAATCACTCACCAAAAGTCAATACTGGTGGCAGAACAGAGAGAAAAGTAAAATAATCAGTAGTCGGGCATCTGTTCTAGCATTACCGCTAGCTACTCTTACGAGTTTTCATGGATATTTAATATAGGCAGTGGTGTGTGTTTGCTTTTCATTTTTACAAAGGTATAAATGAAAATATTGGGAAGACAAATATTTATACACTTGTTTCACTTCTGTGTTTGTACTGGTCGTGTTTGACTTATTATCTATCTTAGAAGTATTGGCACAACACTTAAATATTTGTAAGAGAAATTTCAGTTTCTGCTCCAGACAATACCTCCCAGAACAAACTCTTGCAGATCCAAACCTGGAACATCCATTTAGAAGACACATACTTATTTTTGTCAGGTGTACAAACAAAAAGAAATGTTCAGCTTAGAAAATTCTGTGAAATTGAATTTATCCTCTCTGAAGGTTCAAGAAGTATCTCATACATCTGTGAAACTGTACTGATGAAAAGCTTTTCATATCTGGAGTTCACTGGAGAAGCCTATTTCTAGGCATACCACTACAAAGTTTCAAAAGCCAATACTCTAACAAATATTTCTTGTGACAATGAATGAAGATGTTTTAATCTACTTTTGATTGGATATCTCCTTCTCTGATTGACTATTATCATCTAGGAAACTTTCAGTCTGAAGATGTCATATACTATGGCTTGTTGGTTTGGGGTTGTGAGCCCCTGTAGTTTCAGTTCTGGGGATCTGTTGTTCAGTTGTCGTGGTTTAACCCCAGCCAGCAGCTAGGACCAGGCAGCCGCTCGTGCGGTTCTACCACTTACCCTAGAAGGACAGGGAGAAGAGGACAAGACAGGACAAGAGGCAATGGGCACAAACAAAAATACAATAATATTTTCTGAAGTTTTTCACTGTGAGGGTTGTCAATCAGTAGAAGAGGTTGCGCAGCAAGGTTGTTGAGTGTCTATCCTTGAGGGTATTCAAAACCTGGTTGAAAGAGGTCCTGGGCAGCTAGGTCTTTGTGACCCTGTTTGGGAGTGGGGATTGGACTTGATGGTCTCATGACGTGAATTCCAGCCTCAACTATTCTGTGATTCTGCGGCTTTGTGTGCAAACTTATGGTCTCTCCCAAGTGTCATTATAAGTACTATTGTTTGGAACTTTGGAATTTTTATGATTCATTTTTAGATTGCAAATAGGAACTATTTATATTGTTTTAGTTTTGGAAGTCCCAGTCTTGAAGCTGTTCTCTGCATGATAACACATTCTGTATTTGTGGATAAGCCTAAATATATTACTATTTTTGTCATTCTGTTATTCAAACCTTGTGAATATGTCAAGCCAGCACGACTTTGATATGTGGGCTAATGATACTGTTTGTATTACTCGCACACAAAGTTTGCAATTCTGCTTTTTTTTTTTTTAATCAGAAGTGCAAACTTTAAAATTGCCTTTATTGTAGCTTTACCAGAGATATTAAATTTAATAAATTTTCCAGGGAGTACTGGAGAATATTTTTATTTTTTAATAATCAACAGAACAATCAGAATCCAGATATTTTTAACACTTTTATACATACATGCATATGCCCATGTATCATTCTTAAACCTCTCATTAAAGCAAAAAAAAAAGCATCATAATAGCAAATCTTAATTTCAGTTGTTTTACTTACCTTCTAAGTTATTTATTCTATGTTTGAGAGATAATTTATACTAATGCTATCAGTATAGCCTATTTAGGTAACCGGCTGATATTAACATGGATGCTAACTTTTACATTCCTAATTCTAGAACTTAAACATCCACATATTTTCTGCTTTGAAATTCAAAATCTTTATTCATTCATCAACATGAGAATTAAAAAACCACCAACAAAACAAATAAAAAAACCCCACCAAACTATTAATTTCAGTGTTTCTCTTTTCCCATTAAAGATGTCTTTGGTTTGATATACCATATTCATTCAACCTTCTAAAACCAGATTTGGAAGATATTCTCAGGAAGAAAAAAACAATCACCTGTTATTTTAATGCTGGTTTATGACTGTGATGAGGTGTAAGATGTACTGACTTCACTAAAACAGGCCTTGCAATACTGAGCATTTCTGAAAGACATATTTTAGATCTGTTACTGTTTTTCTTCCTTTTGTTTTTTAGGTGACTTTTGAAATAAAAATTATCCTGATATTTGTCATTTTACCATAAAGAAATTGTTTAAGACTTGGAGAATGCATAGTTCTTTCATTACATCTGTAACGTCCTCTTAGATCACTAGCAGAAATGCCTGTATAAAATACCAATTGCATCTGTGAAAGTTGGAATCTAGAGTCTTTAATGTCTTATCTGATTGAGTATGATCATGAATTATATGTGTTTATTGCACTTCTTCAAACCCTAGATATTTACTAAAGCCCAGTTTGTGCCAAACATCTTAGTGCTCAAACAGTCAAGAGGAAATGGAAAGCATAAGTTTATATTTTATCAGAATCCAAATTTTTGTAGGAAAAATAATATGAGGGTGTAAGATGAAGGACTTGAACAAGGAAGGGTCATGGGTCAAGACTAAAGAATGAGTGATGTAGATTCAGTTCTCATGTTGTTAGACACTGTACAGAGGTGATATTTAGGAGTCTGCTTGCTGTTTGCACTCTAAATAGTGGATATGAAAAATAAGGTGTAGAAGGCTATCCAGAACTTTGCTATCTAAATGTTTATGTATCAATAAGATTAGATCAGAAGTAAAACCAGGTGAAATAGCTGTCAGATGTTGGGAAAGGACCTTGGAATAATTGATAGATGTGTTTGTGAAAATATGCAGGATTTAGTAGCATTGCTCCTGGCATCTCCAGCGTTTTCTGTTTGAAAAGGTTCTTGAGAATACCGTGCGACTGTTACGCTTCCTGGTCTGTGCTGTGAAGATAATTACTTTTTCAGTCCAGTGGCCTGTATGGTATCAGGTCTCTTTCAGTCCCTCAGCTGAAGCAATCACCCACCCCTCATTCAATTTCAAGAGGTTATCTACTATGTCTAGTCGTTCCCTGCTGCCAGCCTCCATTGCCTATGCATTAGACTTTGCAGACCCACCTTGTGCTCTTTTGCTACTTCTTGTCCTCACTTCCCATGTTAATATCTGCAAATTTATCTCAGTCATCCGAGGAAGAAGTTATGAGGCTTGTAGACTACCCAGTGCTTCAAATGAGCAAGCAGGACTTTAAATACTTCTTCACCTTTTTATAATTGCCTGTGAGAACTGAGGGCTTTGCTGTCATTCCGGAAAGAACAGTTTGATGTTGGCTAAACTTCACTCTGTGTCATGCTTCAAGGAGAATGTTCTTGCTTTGCTGAAGGAGAAAAACAGAGGCTGGTTGGCTATTGCTCCATGATTCCCTACCTAGCTCTGACACACGTGTTAGACCAGCCTGGGCTGTTTGATCGACAACTCTCTACTAGCCAGAACTAGCCAGAACTAGCCAGAACTCTCTGCTCTCTCAACATCTTATTTTCGTGCCTTATAAACAGGAAGTGGGTTTTGTGAGATGGTGCAAAACCTGTACCAAATTTCAGAGAGATTATATAAAAGTTTATTCTTCCCCTGCATATCGTATGGGTCATGACATCTCTTTGCCCTGTGCAGACTTGCACTACTTTAAAGTTGTGGTTGGTCTGAAACTTCTGCAGAGGGCTTACCTAAGTATAAATAGCGTGAAGAAAAATCTCTCTGAGGGTGCATTTTCAGTATGATAGGAGAGGTAATCATTCTGATCCTATTAACACCTAACAGGATTGTTTATAAAACCTCTCCCGTATCTACCACTTGCTTTAAAACTGCCTAGAGGGCTGCCCTTAAAAATCAGGAGACTTAATCCTACTCTCAGACAAA
The DNA here is from genome assembly GCA_008711295.1 of Anarhynchus alexandrinus. Classification (NCBI taxonomy): domain Eukaryota; kingdom Metazoa; phylum Chordata; class Aves; order Charadriiformes; family Charadriidae; genus Anarhynchus; species Anarhynchus alexandrinus. The sequence goes on from VUYV01000119.1 coordinate 2,247,176, forward strand.
AGAAGCAGGTTCCTAGCCACTGTTTGTAAGCAGAATTGAGTCTCATGGAGGTGAGATATCTGCAAATGAGGAAATATTTGGCTGTGTTGTCAAAATTAATCTAAATGTGGAAATCCTTAATATTTCTATCACTTGAACTCACATGGCCAATTTTGTACCTGATAAAGAGAACCAGTCAGTGGGGTGCCACCGGGACTAAACTTAGAGAATGATTTTTTTTTAAGGATTAGTAAATACATCTTTTTTATTTACCCTATCTATTAAGTGTAGAACATAGTCATCAAGCTAGGTTGTCACAGTTGAGTGCCCTTGATGACATTCATTTCAGAGCTTACTGAACACTGTACTCATATTACTCTCTTTCTATTTCTGCTCATTTTTTGTTTGGTTGGTTGGCTTTTTTGCATTCTTTTGCACAGGTCTACACAAAATAGCTCAAGATAAACATTCAATCATTTTATGTCTACACAGCTTTGAAACACAGTAAAATGAGACTCATTTGCCCCCTTCTGTTGCGTACTACATCAGTATTTCATCTTTTGAAGTAATTCTTTTGGACAGAAGATTTTAAGATGCCTTTTTATCTGGGTGGCAAATACTTTGTGAATTTTAACTCCATTCAACCTATTTTATACTGAACTTGTAATAAATCTGATCTCTTCAATTCAGCAGACCATTTGATTCTAGGTTCTCCTGGTTTCAAATCACAAAAAGACATTGCATGATGGGTTAAAAAGAACCATAAATATTATGTTAAGGCTGGAAAATTACATTGGGACTCTTAAAGACCTTAAGCTATTTAGCTTAGAGGACTGAGAGGTTACTTGATTACAGCACGTAAACATTTTAAAAGGAGAAATTACCTTTGGCTTAGCTCTTTTATCCATTAGGGAGAGACATACGACATCAAAACATAGAACCAGGCAAATGCCACGTAGAAATTAAGTGTGAGTGTTGTTTTAAGAGCATAGTATTAATCATAGCAAAAGGAAATACTTATCATGGGAAAAAAAGTAGATTCCCCATATCTCATGTCTTGAAACCAAAGCTGGATGGCTTTTCAGAAGTTGTGCTTTAGTCAACTGCAATACAGAGGTTCAGTAGAGGGGTACCTGAAATGGAGCAGTGTCTGCTCTGCAAACAACTACTGTCTATTCTGTTTCAAAATTCCTCATCTGAAATTAATCTCAGCAAATATACATCACAATATAAATTATGCAGAAAATATCTACATCTGTGTTAGTTTTCCGTGGTCCTTTTCATTATAGCTACTGGGAAGAATAAGCACTTCTAGGGTGGAATTTCTGTTCCTAAAGACATGTCTTTGGTCATGGGAATGACACTCTAAACCAGATTATTTCTCTCCACTGACTGTAAAGAGAAGCCTGGCTGACTAGTTCAATCTAAAGTCAGGTGATATGAATCCCATTTCTGCCTTCAGTGGTAATAATTGTGATTGTCGTTAGCGGCTCCAGAAATGCTAGAAATATCATTCAGGGCATTTTCTCTCTCATCTGTACAAAACACAAGAAAATATGCTGTTAAAACCAATTCTACACCTGCAAAACACTGAATTGGATCAAAGTAAGCCTATAATTCTATATTCTTTGCTTTGCTGGGGATCCTTCAGACTATAGAGTGTTCTCTGATTTTGTGTACTATGATCCAGGTACGTTGCACATTAACAATCCCAATAAACAATTAGAGTTCTATAAAACAAATATATCTTAAAACTTTTTCTATTAATTTTTTATGCATAAGTTTCAGCATTGGGGAAGGTTCTATCCATGTCTTCATTGCTATTGACCACAGCTACCCTCCTAATTACACAAGATTTTGGAAAAATACACAGTATTCCTGACTTCAATGTTGAGTAGTTGCTGGAACCACATTCATTCGGTATCTGCTCTTTCTGAGCATCACGTGAGGTTTTGTGATTCTTGACTCCCTACTGTTAGAAAGCATTAGCAGCTGCTAGGTACCGTCAGAGCTGATCCTTGAAATGAACATGAATTTCTCTTCCTTTGATAAGCTAAAGGATTGGACCAGCTCCTCAGCTTGTATTGGTGTAACATGTTTTTCCAACATGTCACTCAAGGCTATATGATATGAGGAAAGATTCTATAATCCCTACGCTGAATTTTAATGATTTATACACACCTACTCTCATGAGTAGTCTCAAAGACTTCAACAGATGTATGTGCTCAAATAAACGGACTAAGAATTGAATAATCTGGATGAAAATCTGTCTTCTGGGCTGCATCAAAAGAAGCACGGCCAGGAGGTCGAGGGAGGTGATTCTGCCCCTGTACTCTGCTCTGGGGAGATCCCCCTGCATTACTGCATCCAGCTCTGGAACCCTCAGTACAGGGAAGACATGGACCTGTTGGAGTGGGTCCAGAGGAGGCCACAGAGATGATCAGAGAGCTGGAGCACCTCTCCTGTGAAAACAGGCTGAGAGAGTTGGGGTTGTTCAGTCTGGAGAAGAGAAGGCTCCAGGGAAACCTAATAGCAGCCTTCCATTACTTAAAGAGAGCCTACAGGAAAGATGGAGAGGGACTCTTTTTCAGGGGGTGTAGCGACAGGACGAGGGGGTAATGGTTTTAAACTGAAACAGGGTAGATATAGATTAGATATTAGGAAGAAAGTCTTTACTCTGAGGGTGGTGAGGCACTGGAACAGTTTGCCCAGAGCAGCTGTGGATGCCTCATCCCTGGAAGTGTTCAAGGCCAGGTTGAATGGTGCTTTGGGAAACCTGGTCTAGTGGGAGGTGTCCCTGCCCATGGCAGGGGGGTTGGAACTAGATGATCTTTAAGGTCCCTTCCAAACTAAACCATTCTATGATTTTATGATTCTTACACACATATTTGAAAATTATGTTATAACATCATATTCTCTGGAATGTTTATATTCAGCCTTCATTCTATATTTAATAAGTTCAATTCTAAAAGTTTACATAGTATTTTTCATCCCACTCTGAGATTGGCAGGGTGCCTTTTGAATCATGATCTGATTATTTCCTCCATATCTCAAGATCTTATCCCCACCGACTGTTCTGTGGTGGGAGCTGCTTAGGAATGACAGCAAATTCTTCCTCCAACCCCAGCTAAAGCCATGTTTGAGTTCAGGCTACTCAACACTGCTCAGAATCGAGACCATACATAAATTTAAATTGTTACTCCTTTGGTTCAGTGACAAACACCTTCTACAACACATTTTAAAAATAAGGTGATGAAAACAACAAAATCTGTTGCTCACAAATTTAGATCAATTGGAGTGTTCACAAGTACCCAGAATCCTGTTCAAAGCCTCAAGGCACTTTTTCTTTTCTAATATACATAGCCCTTAAGAAATACTGACATCTGCTGTCAACATGGAACTGGAATCAGCCTGGTATGAGGTTTTGGCTAAGTTACTGCATTTTCCACTTCAGCTGACCCCAAGAGTTTCTCTGTGCTTCAGAGTATCTATGTTATTATTTCTTCCTGAAATAAAACATGCTAGCTGTTAGTAGTGTGATTTTGGGAACAATTTGGAACAGTTTCCTTAGTTGTTGTTGGCCTAGGACTACCTGAGAGTTGGTAATGATCAGATATGATTTTGTTGTGATTGTTAGTTAATGGATCCTAAAAAGAGATTTTGCCATTTGGATTTTGTAGTCTCTTTTTAGTCTAAAGTAAGTGTCCACCCTACCACATCCTTAACAGGAAGTTATCGCTAGGAAACAAGGACAGAATCAGCATTCAGATTTCTCTAGGTTTTATAAGTTAAAATGAATGAATAAATAAATAAACAAAAGAAATACAGAAAATAAATAAAATTAATAAAATAAATAAAAAGTTGAGGATATTGTCAGGACTCTGCTTTGAAAGCCTCCATTGCTGCTGATCAAAAAGTTATACTTTAAATTATTTACATAAAAGTAAGAAACATCTTGAATCTTCTTGTGTAGTGTAACTGCTCTTATTTTCTCACTGAGGTTTGTGTGGGATTCGTTTCTGGGCAGCTTGATGAAGCATCTAGGTCATCTAGGAATTCCTGATAGTTAGAGGGATAAGACAGAGTGCCTTACAAAACATCTTATGGTGTTCACGGCAGAGCTGAGAATCTCCTGCTGGGTATGTCCAGGGCTTTCTCATTTGCTCTGTGCTGTCAATGTCTAAAACTAAGTGAAATGAGTTTTGGATGAAAACTGCCATTGTGGCTTGGCAACCTGAACATGTAACACTCTCCAGAGGTTGAAACCACCTTGGTCTTTAGGGCTTGGTGGCTAAATGTTTCTTAAAGAGAAATACTTTTGGTTGGTTACTGCTTTGCTTATAATTTAGACAGTATACATTGCTTGTACTAAAAAATAGTCCTGAAAAGGTTTAGTTTTCTAAAAAATAAATATTTCAAAGTTATTTGTTAGATCTTCATGTGCTCCTGTCAAATATAACTGTAGATGATAAGATCATAGAAGGGCAGCACAGATGTCAAATACATATGCAATAGTTGTGGGTTTTCTAAGGATCATGAAATTGTGAACACCTATCTGATTGGCTTTCATTTTTTCTAATGTTTGGAAAATACTGTGTCTTATAACTTTACCATGGCTTTCAGTTAAAAGAATTCCAGGTCCATCCTAGGTTAAAAAAAACAAAACAAAACAAGAATAATGCAAGATATGAGGGCAGAGAACAAAAATATACAACTACTGGTTATATTCATCCCTTAGTCCATTCTTTCAATAATAACTACACTAAATCTTCTTTTAAAATGCATTTGAATTGTAGTTTGATGCATGCTACTAATATATGTGACATTATTTATGTTATACTATTTTTCTTGACAGAAGAAGAAGGACTGGCTACACTGAAAAAAATAAATAAATTAATAAATCAGAGGTGACTGCAGCCTTTTGTGACATGTAGAGTGGAGTGAAAGGCATGCCATATAGTCATTTTGAGAAAAAGGTTACGTAGCTGCATATTATAGTGTAAAAAGCCAGCTTGTGGTCTGCCTTTATTATTCCTCAGATAACGATGCCACATGCCACAAAATACTGCCTCTCAAATGAAATCTTGATTGATGTTGGCAGAACACCAAAAAGATAAAAAACTTAGCACATGAGTATGCTGGAAACCTCTACTACTCTCCTACTGACAGAATGACATTGGAAAATCTTTTTCTGACTTTCTGTGTCTCACATCCCCTGCTTATTGCATGCCTTCATGTACAAAGTTCAGTTCTGGCGCATAAACTTCCAACTGAAGACAAAGCTTTCTATGTGCACTCACAGCCCAGAAAGCCAATTGTATCCTGGGTTGCATTAAAAGAAGCGTGGCCAGCACATCAAGGGACGTGATTCTGCTGCTCTGCTCTGCTCTCATGAGACCCCACCTGGAGTACTGTGTCCAGCTTTGCGTTTCCCAGTACAAGACAGACATGTACCTGCTGGAATGGGTCCAGAGGAGGGCCACAGAAATGGTCAGAGGGCTGGAACACCTCTCCTATGAGGAAAGGCTGAGAGAGTTGGGGCTGTTCAGTCTGGAAAAGAGAAGGCTCTGCGGACACCTTATTGTAGCCTCTCAATATATAAAGCAGGTTTATAAGAAAGACAAAGAGAGGCTTTTTACCAGGGCCTGTAGTGAAAAGACAAGGGGCAATGGTTTTAAGCTGGAAGATGGTAGGTTTAGATTGGACTTAAGGAAGAAATTTTTTACATTGAGGATGGTGAGACACTGGAACAGGCTGCCCAGAGAAGTTATGAATGCCCCATCCCTGGAAGTGTTCAAAGTGAGGTTGGATGGGGCTTTGAGCAACCTGGTCTAGTGAAAGATGTCTGTGCCCATGGCAGGGGGGGTGGGCTAGATGATCTTTGGATGATCCTTCCAACCCAAACCATTCTATGATTCTATCAATATCTTAATGGGAAGATGGAGGAGAATTAGACTGGGGAGATATTTTTGTCATCGTGAAAAAAGCCACAACAATGTTACCAGGAGGGATCGGCAGAACACTACACAGCTATTAGCACAGTAAAAACATCCCACTGCTGTGAAGTCTTTGGCATTAGCTCACTGAGGAGAGACAAGAATTTTCCATAACAGACTTGTTTCACTGTCTCAGAAAGGTGTTTTGCATTAGATTTTTCTCCATTTCTTATGAAGTCTTTATCTTCTATTATATAGGCAGCTAGCATAATTCTGTAACATATATATCCATCTTCTTCAATTATGCATCTCAATTGCTGAGCACTAAGGCAGAGAAATGGCCAGCGATGTCGAAGATAAGTATTAAGAGGATGAAAATGGAAGAACAACCTCTTCTTTCTAGGCTGGGGAGAAAAAAGACAGAAAGAGGTGAGGAAAAGAATCATACATATGTGGGAGTACAGTAAAAGAGTTTCATATGGCTGAAAAGAGGGAACTGACAAGAAAGGCGAGAAGAGATAGAGTTTTATGTAAGAGTACTGCAGGGAAAAAAAAAGATTAGTGTTAAGGGGTAGAGGAGACAAAGCATTGAGCATTAGTGGAAGAACAGAAAGAAAGAGATTGTTTTTTACACAGAAATGTTGAGGATAAAAGAGGAAAATACATGTTGCAAAGCAGTAGTTGTCACAGCCAGACAATCCCCAGGTCTTCTATGGTTGAACTTCTACTAGTAAATTAAACAGTGTCTAGAAACTTTCCTGGGTGCTAGCAATAATATTATATAGTTTAAAATTATTTGAATGATTCTTAAATTGGCTTTCATGCATTTCCAAGTTCAGTAGTTTAGCATGCAGCAAGTACTGTTCCCAGTAGGCTGTCTTCATGCATACACCCTGTTTTGGAGATAAAATATTTCATCAGGTGTGTATGAACTGCTTTGTCCCAGACTTCTTTACTTTGAGGGTGGCAGAGCACTAGAATAGGCTGTCCAGAGAGGTGGCAGAGTGTCTGACTCTGGAGACATTCAAAACCTGCCTGGATTCCATTCTGTGCAACCTGCGGTAGGTGTACCTGCTTTGGCAGGGGTGTTGGACTAGATGATCTCCAGAGGTCTCTTCCAACCCCTATCATTCTGTGATTCTGTGACCATGGTCCTGAGCATATTTCTTTTACCAGTATAGGTATAACAAATCCATCTTGTTCTGAAGATCGGCAGTAACTAAAAGTCACTGTATTTCTTCCAAATATCCTGTTTCCACTGAAACATTTTTATCAGCCACAGGTAGACACGTAAGAAATGGTTTAGCAGAGACGTTCCCTGAGAAGAAACCAAATAGTCATTGCATACACACAGCAATCTGCTTTGACAAACAGAGCAAAAAAGAGTTGCAGCTTCCCAGAGGTCAGAGGGAAATAATGCAACTGCTCTGGTTTAAAGGCTATGCTGCTGTTTAGGCAGCTGGATTAGATGGTTGTTGTAGATCCCTTCCAATGGAACTATTCTATTCTATTCTAATGGACGTTGAAGAGGTAGACCTAGAGATGTGCGAAGATCCTCTTCCACTCTGAGCAAATAAAATGTGGTTGTCTTTCCTTCTTATCATTCCAGAACTTAATTTATTTCTAGCCCTTGAATTTTATCACTGTAGGTAATCTCCCATGCTGTGGGTACACTTGCAAGAGCCCTAGGAATAGGGGAACATGCATGAGACCACTTTTTGCTTTATTCTTTCCTACAAAACTTCACCTGCAGTTTTCACCAGCTCTTTCACATAGTCATAAAGGGAGGCTGAGTCAAAGAATTAAATGCATTTCATTCTTCACAGCATGTAAAGCTAGAGATTAGAAAGAAAAGGGCCTATTTGAGGTCACAGATTGCAGAGGAAAGCAGCATTTACTCTCAGCCCACAAAAGGTCTTGATTTTGATTGACTTAATTTGAACCCCTAAGGTTCTGGGGGAGAAAGAAATTTCAGTTTCCTTTGTTTTGTTTTGGGGTTTTTTAAAGAGCTAGTTCCCACAGAGTAATTTTAAACATTACAGAGAAAAAGTTAAAAAGCCTTTTTCAAAGACTCTATTTGTTCCATAATGAAAACATTTTAGCATTCAAAGTTCAATCAGCTCTACATTTTAAAAGTATTTTATAAAGGGAATATTTACACGAACTAAAGAAGCATGCTTCTCTTCCCATTTACACCAGGATTATCCTATTCACTTCAGGGAATTTTCTCCCCTAGGTATGTAGGAATAAATGAAAGGAGAATTTGAATTTAGCTGTTTACCCTAGATTACAAAATCCTGTGTTGCACAGACTCCTAGATCCCCCCATTTCTATAAGACAGGATAAGTAGGCACATGCTTAAAATGTTCTGTAGTGCTCAAAAGAAAGTTAGGCAGGGAGCCCCCATATACTTGTTACCCTATACATGCAGAATTAAACAGATCAACTTAGACCAGTTAACGTGGTAAGTGTTAGACAAGGGTGGTGGGGAGCACATGAAGAAAAAACAACTTTGCTCACAAACCTCAAGACTTTACAGTCATCTACTCCCTAAGGGTTATATTTCCTGTCATTCAGAAACACAGCCCCTTAGAACACCTACTCAATCAATGTGTTAAGTTACCTTATTTAGGCAATAAATGCTGGAACATTACAGATCAGATGATAACATGTATTGGAGCGTAGCCTCCCCTTGGGATCTCACTCCCTTTTAATACATGAACGTCCTGCACAAACAGCATCACACCCCTGCCTTCCACAGCTGTACTTACTACAGCTTGTGGTACCTAGCTGTTTCAAACTACAAGTACTCAGGTTTTGTTAGTTTATTTCTCTGCTCACTCAAGTCTCTGCGGGCTCAACAGTTAGTTTACAAACCCAGATTACACAGTCAGGTTGTACATTTTCCTCCTTCACTTGTCAAAATCTCCCTAACTGACTTCACACCTCCAGTCAGCTGGGTTCAGGCATACACCCCTCATGGTGAGACATGCTTCATGGTAATTTTTTCTATTTGGTCTGTGAAACTCCTACAAAGCTCTGTACTGAGATTTCTTTCAGTATTTATTTATTACATTCCCAAAACATATTAAATGCTGTAATGAAATAGAGGAAGTGAATTCTCTGTAAGACATAATTTTAGACAAGAAGCAAAAAACAACCTGGGAGATTGAATTATTGTATCTTCTATAGTATGTCATTGGAAGTTTTAGCTATAAAATAAAGTCAATTTATTCAAATATGAAGAATAGACTTTTTCAGTGGATTTGTCTCATTATTAACTATTACATGGGGAATCATGTTCTGTCATTCATGCCTTCCAGTGCCTGGAAGAGTACTAAGGACAAATTGTAATGAGAGATTTCATGCTACATGCTTGTCTGTGGGTGTCAAGTAGGACAGTTTACAAAGTGAAGAAAGCCTAAACAGACCAAAGTCTCCTATGCCATGACTAAATGAGTTTCTAGTCAAAGGATTTTAAAAGAATGAGAGCAGCTGTGTCCATTTGCATTTGACAATCTACCCATTTATCCTCTTCCTTCAGTTCGTCAAATACAATGAGTCAGGCCAAATCATGATGTCAATGAAGGCAGGCTGTGCTGCTCGATTCAGAACTTCCCACAGGTGATGACTCTGCTAAGCCAATAGTGCTGTGAGGCCAATTAGAAGCTGAATCCAGCAAATACTTAGAAGGTCATAATTTCTCCATGAGAATCATGGGCTGGAGGGCACAAATACCATGCACAGATGCTGTCTTCAGGGTCAAGCAGTGAGATTTTTACCTATCCCAGCTGCTCCTCATTTATCATCCTTTGGAGATTTCCAGCTCTATAGCTTTGCTAATATCAAGGGCTGTACAAAAGTATTTTCTAATATGCACAAAACATGCCCAAAACAGCTTCCTTTTGTTTTGCCTAATTATATGTTTCCACAGCAGAGCTGTGGTAACAGCTGTACCTAAGAAAGGCAATATGAAAAATAGTGTAAGGTGGCAACATTTTAAATTGACACAGGTCTTTGGAAATAAACACCTACTGAAGGTTCAGTAGGAGTAGAGTCGGAACCACAAGACACTGCTTAATCCTTCCTAGGAACCTGAATACTTTATTAGGTCTGGGTCCATATCAATAAACAGTATTGGATTTGCATTTTTAGGGAAGGCAAGGCAATAATCAGGTCGGAATATATGCCTTTTTTTGTTGTTTGCTTGGAGCCACTAAGAAGATATTAGTACTAGGAGGTATACTTTACATTAAATCTGCAAGTAAAATAACGTAAAACTCTATTGACATGGCACTGAAGCCAAGGGTTTGATTTCCCTCTCTAGGTCTGCCAGGTGACTTTAGGCATTTTGCAAAATGCATATGTGTGTATATATATACATTTTGTAAAATGTGTGTATATATATAGAGACTATATAAAGGAACAGTTTTCAGTTGTGTGAGGGAGCAGAATGATGAAGGCACTCCTGAGGTAGTCTGGAATCAAGCTCTTAAAAATACAGCTTTCTCATACATGTTTTCTCTGAGGTGCAGTATTCAAAAAGTACTGAGAAGGGATTCAGGAAAAAAAAAAACAAACACAAAACAAGCAACCAAAACCACCCCAAACAAACAAAAAAACCTCCCAAAAATAAAGTATTCCAAGATGATTATTATCATGGACAAGACAAGATGCTTGTCACTGAAGAGCGACAAAATGATGACTTGTTTTCATTTTAAAATTTTCCTTTTGGGAAAGAAAGAAAAAAAAATCACTTCTTTCACTTGAAAGAAATTTCTTTTTTTAATTTTAAACCATGAAAATGTAAATTTAACTATACATCCTGAAAAGATGAATACCAATTTAGGTCAGCTCCTTTCTCAGAAACACAGTTCAGTCACTGGAAATGGACTTATATGTAATCACTTATATGTAAGACTGGTAATTAAAAACGTTCTTTTGAAGAGGCTGGAGCTCAGAAGATTGTCTAGTGAAGGCCTAGAGTCAAAAAAGGACTAATATATTTAACTGAAAATTAATTTGCAGTATGTTGTGTCCACATTACCTTAAAATACAGACATAAATCTTGGTGTAAAACAGCATGGAAATTGTGGTGATACTGCTGTGTTATCTCTGAGATTCCTCTTTGTAGTGCAAAACACACTACTTAGTAGGCATTGGTTATCGGTATAGTTGAAAAATGTGCAGTAAGAGAGAAAGAAACATTTAATTAATTTACAAATAGGCAAGTCATTTGTGGAACTTGTACACAGTTTGTTGTTTGAATACAATATTCTTGAATCTATTGGGATAGAAGGGGGAGGAAGGAAAGAAAGATCAGCAAATTGCTAAGGGGGTTTTAGAGCATATAATTTTTAGGACATCTGTTAATGATCTGATTGATAGAAAAAAGTATCTATCATAATGACTTGCCCATCCGTTAACCAATAATCAAAGAATAATCATTTTAATTTTATGTCAAGGTTTGGAAGGGTGTGTGTGGCATCTCCCTTGCATTCTTGAGATGAAATTCTGTTTTTGCTGGAGCCAGTACAGCCAAGGTGTGGGTTTTCTAGGCTGGAATCAAAGCATACGAGCAGCCCAGTGCAAGTACAGCCTTTTCTCCTATGCTGCGTCAGCTGCATGCATAAATGTTGGCCATTGCCACTGAGTTTCTGAAACACCCAAAGACCCCATTCACACACTGAGACACCCTATGTATGTGTGTTTGCATCCTGTTGCGATCATCAGAACTGGAACACACATAAGTAATGCCTTAGTGTGAGAACACTTAGAGTTCCTCCTTGTCTCTAAATAAAAATGTTTGTAGCAAGATCATAAGCACAGTGCTGTCAGACCTTGAGCTAAACAACTTTTCATTTGTTTGTGTTTTAAACTAACATTGCATTTAGAGAAAAATGCTGCTATTGTCAACTTAAACTATTGAAAAGTAATTTATTTCATGACTTACACAATCAAAGACCGAAACAATCATTGCATATAACATTTATGTGAATTGCCAGTACCTCACTGAAAGGGAGTGAGCAACCCCTTCACTGAACAGCACATGCTAGGCATTGGGCAACTCCTAGAAGAGGGAAGACTTTCGTTAGTGTCAGTGCTCTGAAAAGAGGGGAAAAAACCACTTAAATCATTGTTTGCCAATGGTCTATCTTAACGGGGAAGACAGAATAAAAAAGGAATGATGAATCACTTTTTACATACTTGGGATAGAGTCCCTTAGTTTTGTTATGATATGTGTAAACACTGAAATTAATACATGTGTTAATGCTTTGAAAGATGCTCATACAAGCTAGGTGCTGTTGTTATCAACAAGATCCATCAGCCACTCTGAACAGAAACACCACATAAAACTGAGACAGAGTACCGTTAAGTTCTTCTCAGTCATAAGAACTTTTCTGCCAGTGTACATGCCAAAAATCTGGTGGTACAATAGCAAACTTATTATTTAGCACTTGAGGATTTCTAAATTATTCAAAGTATGCTAATTTTGGGTTTTTTACTAGTCAATTATTCAAAGAAATATTTCCATAAAAAGGGTTGAGCAATACCCATATCAGAAGCCCTAGTTATCACCAACTTTTGCACTATCTAATGATTTCCCAGGAGTTAAAAAGCAGCATTAATAAGATATGTGCCTTAGTCAACACTTCCAAAATTGAGTGTTTACAATTATGGATCTCTTTCAATATTTCAGTACCTCAGTAGAGGTGGCTTACTTTTAGATATGTTGAGTGACTTGTTACTCCTAATGAAGTAAAAATTCAAATTACTTATTTGGTTGATTAGGAATCGGTAGTGAAATCTGTGTCACCCAAGCTTGAACACAGGATGGATGGATTTTAAGATGTGCTCAGCATCTGATGTTCTTTGGTGCCTACAAGAAGACCTGCATTTATGATAGCTGCCTACTCAGACAATTGTTGGAGGAATGTGAACCATTACTTATATTTAGCTTTTAAGTGTGTGGGTGATACGAAGGAAAAGTTGTTCTAAAGATAACACAGTAGAGTATAGATTGTCTGGTAAATTTGGAGAATCTCTATCAATGAGCGTTAAACAGATTTCTATCAGAAATGGTTTAGGCAGATCCTGATGTGTTGGACTAGGTTACCTGGAGTACCTGTACCCCCTGTACCCCTACTTATAATTCTATAAATAGGAAAATAAATATTTGAGATTGGGATAGGAGTAGAATCTTCCAGCTTCCTCGGCAAGATCAGATGAAGTACCACAGGTAGAATCGTTTTCTAACATTTAATGGTTTAATTTGGAAGTAATGGCATTTAAAAACAAAGATTCCATACACCTCATGGTATTTTTGTGGTTTTAGACAAGGGTAATTCTTGCAAAAGAGGTTGGTAGAAGTGAAATTCTGCCCCAAAAGGGAAATAAAAGAATCTACTGCAAGATATGTGTAAAAAGAGAAAGAGAAACAGAAAAATGATGACAGTAATCATCATCATCATTGGAAAAAGGAATAGGAAGTTTCTGAGATAACAATTTCAGTAGTTAGATGAGGCCTCGCTAAGAAGCAAAGTTACTGAACAAAATTGGTCCTCTTTTACCTCAAACCGGGACATACATCATTAATCATTATTGGCATGCAGAGTGAGAATTGATTCTCACCTGAACTTGTGAGTATCTTTATCTCCATCAAATCTGAAAAGATGTAAATTATGTGGATTGTACCTACCACACTTGGCTTGTGTCGTGGTTTATGCCAAATTGGCTACTGGGGACCTGGGGGACCCCAGATGGGACTGACAGATGCTCCCCTCTACCCCTCTTCAAAGAGAGAGG
>VUYV01000119.1:2262918-2301993 GCA_008711295.1 Anarhynchus alexandrinus
AACCACTTAAATCATTGTTTGCCAATGGTTTATCTTAACGGGGAAGACAGAATAAAAAAGGAATGATGAATCACTTTTTACATACTTGGGATAGAGTCCCTTAGTTTTGTTATGATATGTGTAAACACTGAAATTAATACATGTGTTAATGCTTTGAAAGATGCTCATACAAGCTAGGTGCTGTTGTTATCAACAAGATCCATCAGCCACTCTGAACAGAAACACCACATAAAACTGAGACAGAGTACCGTTAAGTTCTTCTCAGTCATAAGAACTTTTCTGCCAGTGTACATGCCAAAAATCTGGTGGTACAATAGCAAACTTATTATTTAGCACTTGAGGATTTCTAAATTATTCAAAGTATGCTAATTTCATTTTTTTACTAGTCAATTATTCAAAGAAATATTTCCATAAAAAGGGTTGAGCAATACCCATATCAGAAGCCCTAGTTATCACCAACTTTTGCACTATCTAATGATTTCCCAGGAGTTAAAAAGCAGCATTAATAAGATATGTGCCTTAGTCAACACTTCCAAAATTGAGTGTTTACAATTATGGATCTCTTTCAATATTTCAGTACCTCAGTAGAGGTGGCTTACTTTTAGATATGTTGAGTGACTTGTTACTCCTAATGAAGTAAAAATTCAAATTACTTATTTGGTTGATTAGGAATCGGTAGTGAAATCTGTGTCACCCAAGCTTGAACACAGGATGGGTGGATTTTAAGACGTGTTCAGCATCTGATGTTCTTTGATGCCTACAAGAAGACCTGCATTTATGATAGCTGCCTACTCAGAAAGTTGTTGGAGGAATGTGAACCATTACTTATATTTAGCTTTTAAGTGTGTGGGTGATACGAAGGAAAAGTTGTTCTAAAGATAACACAGTAGAGTATAGATTGTCTGGTAAATTTGGAGAATCTCTATCAATGAGCGTTAAACAGATTTCTATCAGAAATGGTTTAGGCAGATCCTGATGTGTTGGACTAGGTTACCTGGAGTACCTGTACCCCCTGTACCCCTACTTATAATTCTATAAATAGGAAAATAAATATTTGAGATTGGGATAGGAGTAGAATCTTCCAGCTTCCTCGGCAAGATCAGATGAAGTACCACAGGTAGAATCGTTTTCTAACATTTAATGGTTTAATTTGGAAGTAATGGCATTTAAAAACAAAGATTCCATACACCTCATGGTATTTTTGTGGTTTTAAACAAGGGTAATTCTTGCAAAAGAGGTTGGTAGAAGTGAAATTCTGCCCAAAAAGGGAAATAAAAGAATCTACTGCAAGATATGTGTAAAAAGAGAAAGAGAAACAGAAAAATGATGACAGTAATCATCATCATCATTGGAAAAAGGAATAGGAAGTTTCTGAGATAACAATTTCAGTAGTTAGATGAGGCCTCGCTAAGAAGCAAAGTTACTGAACAAAATTGGTCCTCTTTTACCTCAAACCGGGACATACATCATTAATCATTTTTGGCATGCAGAGTGAGAATTGATTCTCACCTGAACTTGTGAGTATCTTTATCTCCATCAAATCTGAAAAGATGTAAATTATGTGGATTGTACCTACCACACTTGGCTTGTGTCGTGGTTTAGGCCAAATTGGCTACTGGGGACCTGGGGGACCCCAGATGGGACTGACAGATGCTCCCCTCTACCCCTCTTCAAAGAGAGAGGGAGAGGAGGAAAAAGAGACTTAACTTANAAGAAAGAGAGCTGACCCTTTGATCCCTCAGCATTTATACTGAGCAGGAGGCAGATGGGATGGAATACCCTGTTGGTCAGTTTTGGGTCACCTGTCCTGTCCGCTCCTCCCCGCAGGTGGGACCCCTCTATGCTTTTCTGCTTCCGACCCTCCAATGGGACAAATAACAAAGTTGGTTGGCCTTGGGGGTTATAGCAATAAGAGCCTCTCTGCATACCATGCCTGGGCATCAGCTATAAACATTGGTCTTATCACTCTGAGAGAGTGAACACTGTCTGCACAATATGCCATTAATTTCAGTAGGTAGAAGAAGCCCAGCTAAGAAGCGAAGTTACTGAACAAAATTGGTTCGGTTTTATCTCAAACCAGGACAGCTTGTTTGTGGTCCTCAGCAGACTGCTGCTCTAGGAATGTCTCTTCTCTAAACAGTCTCCAGCATTTGCCAGTGGAAGAGACCGAGAACTTCGTAGCAGAACAGCCTCTACTTTGTGAGGAAAGAGGATGAAGAGGACAATAACAAATCCTCTGAATTTATTTTCAGAACAATTAAATAACTGTCTAATTGTTCTTTCTTTGCATCCTGGAGCTCTCTTCCTTCCTGTCATCGTTTCAGTTGGGATACGGTTGATTTTCTTCCTAATAGCTGCTGTGTTTTGGATTTAATATGACAACAATGTTTATAACACATACTGGCTTAGTTGTTGCTAAGTAATGCTTATATTAAGTCAAGGACTTTTTCAGCCTCACATAGAAGCTAAGAGGAAACATAAACAGGACAAGCTGGCCAAAGGAATATTCCATACCATAGACATCATGCTCAGTATATAAATGGGTGTTGGTCGGGGTACAGGAATCTGCGACTGCTGCTTGGGACAGGCTGGGCAATCGATCATCGGGTGGTGAGCAATTGTATCGCATCACTCATTTTGTAAATTATTTTACCATTATTATTAGTAGTATTTTCTCTTCCATCGCTGCCCTATTAAACTGTCTTTATTCAATGAGGCTTTTTTTCCTTTTACTCCCTCTTCTCTCTATCCTACAGGGTGGTGGTGGAGTGAGTGAACGGCTTCATGGTCCTAGTTGCCAGCTGGGGTTGAACCACAACACCTCCCTTTGACATGAAATACTTCTTTTTTGTCTTCCAAGGGAACAGCTTGGGGCAATGGCTACGAGAGCTGTGGATGATAGCTCTGAGAGCTTGAGAAATCCCCCATGTTCTCTGCATGAGTCATGACCTGCAGACAGTCAAGGACACACTTCCAGTCATTTTGTCTTGTGATTTTGGTTTGGCTGATTAACGAGAATTGATAAGTGACTACCATGAAAGGTGATGAAAAGGAATATTTCTGTGAGACCACTATGCCATTAATTTCTTTCTACTGGTTTCAAGAAACAAGAACAGAGAATCCAGCCAAAAGCACATGACCTGGGACATTTGCCTGTGTGAGATTTTCCTCCTTCAGATATCTTGCAATTGCACAGCTGTGGGGAATTTTTAATTGGTTTTCACAATAGACGAGCCTTTATCTTGAATTTTCTGGCCTGGCATCCAACTAGATTTCAAGCTCCCCGACATCGCTGTGCTCTGGAAGTCTCATCACTGGTGACTAGCAATTAGAAAAGATTCATTTAAGAAAAGTTAGATTGATTTTATATTGTTGAATGGAATTGTATTAAGAGCCACCTCTGTCATGCCTCCATTTACTTCTCTTTCTCCTAAGCATCACCCGATTCAGGGAATAAGCAGAAGATGAGTGAGATAATAGGAATAACCTGAAGTGACAGAAAGAAATACCCTTTTTAAAAAATACTCTGTCTGAAATTACCATAATCTGTGCTCAAGGCATACTTAGTTGAGTGCAGGTCTCGCAGGGCCATACTGTCAGCATGCACTGGCAGGAATGATCTTTGCCCTCCAGATTTTATCAAGTGAAGAAGAAAAGGAGGGATAGGGGAGACTGAGACACAGACTAGGAACGTGACTTACCCATTTCTGTGCCAATGGCCTGCACTTTAAACCTTAAAAAGCTTAAATTACCTGCATTCGATGTTGCCAGCTTTTTACTCACATCTTTTCTCACCTGTTTGTTTGATATAACGAGGAATTTTCTGCTGCAACTGCATGCACATAAGTCTATGGGATTCATCCCAAGGTACTGAGAGAGTTGGCCAATGCCAAGTGAGAGACCTCTCTCACTTATTTATCAACAGTCTTGGGAATGTGGAGAGGTCCCAGTTGACTGGAAGCTAGGAAACATTATTCCAATTGTCAAGAGGACAAGAAAGAAGACCCTGGTAATTATAAGCCTATCAGTCTCACTTCAGTGCCTGGTAAAATTATGGAGAAGATTATTCCAGGAGTTATTGAAAAACACTTGAAAGACAATGCAGTCATCGGTCAAATCCAACGTGGGATCGTGAAAGGAAAGTCATGCCTTCCTAACTTAATTTCATTTTATGAAAGGGTTACCCACCTAATCGGTGAAGGAAAGGCAGTGAATGTGGGTTTTTTTTCTTTCTTGTAGAAAGACTTTTGGTACTGTCTCTTACAGTATCCTTCTGAACAAAATGCCCTGCACGCAGCTAGAGATGTATACTATAGGATGTGTAAACAATTGGCTGAATGATTGGGCTCAAAGAGTTGTAGCAAATGGGTTAACATTTGGTTGGTGTCCAGTCACTCGTGATGTACCCTGGGGCTCAATTTTAGGGCCAGTCCTCTTCAATGTTTTTATCAATGGCCTGGACACAAGAGTTGAATGCACACTAAGTTTGTCTACTATACTAAATTAGGAGGACCCATTGACTCCCTCAAGGGTAGAGAGGTCTTACAGAGACACCTTGGTAGATTAGAACACTGGGCAATCACCAACCACATGAAATTTAACAAGAGCAAATGCCAAATTCTGCACCTGGGATGGTGTAATCCTGGATGTATGTATACATTGGGGAACAAAAGGCTGGAGTGCAACCCTGCAGAAAGAGATTTTGGTTGATGGTAAGTTCAATATGAGTCAACTATGTGCCCTGGCAGCCAAAAGGACCAACTGTATCCTGGGGTGCATTAAGCACAGTACAGCTAACCAGCTGAAAGAGGTGATTGTCCCACTATAGTATGCATTGGTGCAGCCTTGCCTTGAGCACAGTGTGTATTTTGGGTTCCACAATATAAGGAGTATATAAAACTATTAGAATGTGTCCAAAGGAGGGCAACGAAGATGGTGAAAGGACTAGCGGGCAAGATGTATGAGGAGCCGTTGAGGATGCTTGATTTGTTCAGCTTAGAGGAGACTGAGTGGTGGCCTCATTGCTTTCTACAGCTTCCTCATGAGGAGCCGCAGAAAGGGAGGTGCTGATCTATTGTCTTTGGTGTACGGTGGTAGGATATGAGGGAACAGCTTAAAACTGCATCAGGTGAATTTCATATTTTATATTAGGAAAAAGTTCTTCACTGAGAGGGTGGTCAAGCACTGGAACAAGCTCCCCAGGGAAGTGATCACAGCCCCAAGCCCATTGATATTCAAGAAACATTAGGACAATGCTCTTAGATATATGGTTTAACTTTTTTGGTTGCGTGGAGTCAATGATCCTCGTGGGTCCCTTCCAACTCAGAATATTCTATGATTCTATGAATCCTGGAAATTGGGCTAGGAGAGCAAACATTTGTCCAGGAAATAGAAAAAATAATCAATTCTTTAAAATGACAAGAAGTAATTTTATTTTCAAACAAATAACATAGTTTCTGACCTGAGTTTTTCACTTAGCAATTTTAAGAATTTCAAGCATATGTATGTTCTGAAAAATGCATTATCAAATGCTTAAATGTACTAATGAAACACCTCTTCCAGACTGACATTGTGAGATTGATATGAACTATTTTAACAAATCAGGACACGATGAGAATCTGATTAAAATTAAAAGAAAAAACAATTAAAAACAAAATAACTTGGTTTCTGTGAATCTGTTTTGGAACAGATTTCACTTTATTCTTTATGGCTTGAATCTCTTAAACAAAGAATTATAATAGATCTTATTCTCCAGTTTATATTTGATAGCATTTGTTCTCACAATTCTTTTTACTCTTTTTCCCTAGATGGAATTTAGGGTTGTGATTTACTGTCAAACTCATTATTTAGTATTTTGAGCTTTGTAATATAATGATGTAGAATTTACATCAAAACATTTATTACGTTGACTGCACTGTATTTTCCTCAGTATTAGGTATTTCAAACTATTTTTAAGTATGTACGAATGTTGTACGTAAAACCTTTAAAAAATACTCTTTTGTGCTTTCTTGTTTGACAAGGTTTTCTTATGAAATCTTCCATCTAGATGATTGAAAGTGATTTTAAGGAAGAAGTGATTTATTTATACTCATAAAAAAGAGGCACTTCTCTTTTTTTAAAATTAATTATATTTTCCAGTCCACCCACTTTTGGGATAAGAAGAAAGACTTTTGAGCAGTATACTTCTTGTTTTTTTCTTATTTAGCTCTACTTTTGGGTTACCCTACTGAGTACCAGTTATAGTGTAACATGTATTTTCTAAACCATATGAATAAATTATACATCAAACTAAAATGTCATATTTGATTAAAAAAGAACCTATTCAGATATTATGACTAGGTTTAGCATTAACAACCTATTGAGACAGAGTTACCCAATGGTATTTCTCTGAAGTGAACAAAGATACTCCCTTTCATAAAAAAGGAGGCGTTAGAGAACGTTGCAGTGGGAAAACCTGATGATTAATGACTACCATTAAGATATACCCATCATCTGTATATTGTCCATCTTTATAGGATTCTTCTAGTTTACCTTGAAGGCCTATTCAACCCACATACTCATATTCTCAAATGAATTTATTTGTGACATAAAAGTAATACATTTCCAGAAAATAGGAGCAAAGAGATTCCCTAACAGACAGGCAGGAGCGAGCTTGGGAGATAATTCAGCAGCCTCTGTACATCACCATTAACTTATCATACCCTAGTGGTTCCTTTTCCTGATACAAATGAACCAACCTGACAGCTTAGCAACGCTTTATTGCTTTTTCTCATTCTTAGAGTTTTCTATTTGTGCCATAGAGTTTATTTTCCCACATACACTTCAGATCTGACTAGGCTAAAGAACACCCTGAACCTCTAACAATACACAAAGCCTTTACATTATGTCCAAAGTGACTTTACAGATCAAAAAAACTTAAAATTATACTCATGAATACTTGGATATACAGTAGCCTGATTTGTGAAAATCTCGGTTCTGTCTCCTCTTTTTCACAACTAATCTTATCCTTCCAGTGTTATGATTCTCAGGAAATGTAGGATGGAAAGGAAATAATTCTTTCCCTCCCAGAAAATTCACCAAATAACTGCAGTCAGGGTATTCCAAAAAACAAACCTATGTGGTACACGCTCCAGAGGAATAAATGCCTCGGTATTGACAATCACTTTAGCCATTTTACTTCTCCCTTGTTATGTAGCCTGGGTAGTAAAAGGCACATGAAACCGAGCACAGCAGAGCACAAGACTCAGTAAGGATAAGGAAACTGCCTTTACAATAATTGTGCAGCTACAACAGGGATCTGTTGTACCCATAAATGTATAACGCTATGTAGACTTTAATATCAGCTTGTTTTGAAGCCAAAGACAAGCACGCTAATATAACATAGCCGTACAAACTAGTAAAACCAGTATCGCCATGCTAATGACAGACCTTATGCTAACTGTGTTTTATGTTAATTTTACAAGGCCCCAATCCTGGACTTCTAGGGTTGTTACCCACTTGTTATAAGAAATTGCTGTTGGAGGGAGACCTTGGTACCTTTTTTTTTTGTTGTTGTTGTTAATATGTACAGTTCAAGCCTGGGGCAACAGCAAAGGCCTTGAAAATATGGGCATATGTTGCAAGGAGACACCTGAGAATTGCAACTTGCGGATGATCAGCTATTAGACACTGAAAAGCACAACCATGAGACATGGGGGGGAAAAACTATGTCTGTTTTTTAAAAAAAAACAGTGAAGCAGTGGAAATACAACAGCCCAAATGAGGCAGAATGAGGCATCTGTTGTGACCTGGGAAACTTATTCCCTTTGCCCCTGCCCCGAGTATTGTGCAGCACATAGTCCAGGGCAGAGACCAAAGGTTGGGAACACTGCAGAAAGTCAAATATCTTACAAAGGGACAAGATCCTGAATTTGAGAGGGTGGGTGGAACTGAGCACCCATCTGCACACTTACAGACTTCAATTCTGGCTTCCCTTATTGATGTGCTTGTGAACCTGGTCATCCTGACGTCACCAACTAAGATCATCGAGGGCTGTAGCACTGTAGCCATCAGTTCTAACAATATAGCATTAGCCCCAAGGTGGTGCAGGATTTGATTGGTAAGGGCTAACAGCTTCGATTACATAGCAATAATAACTGAAAATGAGTAATAACTATTAGCACAGAGCATGTTGTTAAGGAATTTCAGTCTTGCAAAGATTTTTTTTAGAGTTCAAAACTACTTTGATCTACCAGTCTTCTAATCTTTCCCATCACAGAGAACTCTAATTCCCTAGCTGATATATACCTATACACGTATACATACATATATATCCAACTACAACAGTTTAATCTCCATGAACTGCAGTCAAAATGAAATATTTAAATGTTCTAACTCAATGAACTGTAGAGAGCTGGGCATATTTGATCACAGAACTGTAAGGGTGTCTTATCTTTGGAAATCTCAGCCCAGAAAACCTTAAAATTTAAATATAATGCTTGGCTCAGCTGCTTCCAAGTGTGGCAAACTGGGACTTAACGGGAAACTGTCCAATAAACTTTTATTTTACTTGGGTGTATTTTCATTTTATCTGTCTCAAAGGATTGTCATTCTCTATTTGTGGACTAGCACTCTGAATTAGTCAAACTTAGAATGGACAAGTAATGAGTGATTTTGAGAAAATGCATTATAGTTTTGTCTTTTTTTGCATACATTTGCACGGCATGTTCATATATATACATTTGTGTTGTGTATTATGAGACATTCTGTAAAGACTTTATTTAATATTGCTTAGATTTGCAGTAAGACTTTATCATCGGGCAGAAGTTCATTCATCTCATTGAATTCCCTGCAGAGCAGTCCAGCATCAGGAAAAGGCACCTGCATTTTAGAGGTAACTCATATATCAGAAGTACATTCTTCATATGCATCTGTCATCATCTATTATCACCTCTGTATCTGTAGTGTTTTGTGAAATGCCCCTTGCCATCCAGATGTCTGTTAGGCTGAATGCTTAAGAAATAATGAAGTGCTTTAAAAATACTTTTGGGATTGATTTATTGCAATATTCACACAAAGTGGAAACAGAGGAGGGGAAGAAAGGAAATGAAGTGATTAATTATGTGCGCTTCAGAGGTGAAAGCTCTTATTTTCATCATCTAATTATTGCTTCCACACAGTTCGAAAAAGGCTTTTAAACTGGATTTACACAAAGATACATTTCTGACTAGATAAAGCTTTGGTCTTTCAGATGTTTTAGGCTTTTCTATCACGCTAAATAGTCCAGTGTTAATGGGTGTGGCGTGCTTAGGCTGGGATTTGGGCATCTCTCTTGTACGGAAGGGTGCAGAATCACTTAGTTTTAAATGTTTATGAAGTAGATATTGAAATCTTGGTTAGGCTTCCTAAATTTTCTGAATTCCCTGTATAGCTGGAGAAGAGGCAGTAATCTCATTCTGTTAAAAGTTTAAAACAGGTCAGATGACCAGAACCCTTCATGAGCCTATTTCGCTCTATTGGCAGCATTATGTTGATTAAGTCAGGTATCAAGTAACTTGTCCAAATGTAGGTGAGATGATTGTTACCCCACCTGTCAACACCAGCACCTTACCAATGTATTTCCCCTTTTTTGCACATTGCAGAGTTGACGCTTTCCAGCACTATATAACCTACGATGTTTCTGCTGGCTTTTTCTGCATTTTGCTGCTCTCCAGCCCTCAGTTACTGGCTTAGATGAAATATTTAATCTGCTGTGATGCATATAGGACAGGCAAAATGGAACTCATGGTTTGGTTCACGTCATTTGTATATTTTTCACGAATGAATTAGGCCTCCGAAAACTGATACAGAAGCTGGAGAGAACTCCGTTAATACAGGGGTACAAGAGACTAGAGCTAGGAAAAGCACTTTGAAATCAAGCTGGTTTGTTCCTGAAAAATATTTTGTTGTGACAAGGGGCCATTCTGAAGTCATCTGGCATGCAGTTCTGATTGCCAAGGACTTTAGATAGACAAACTGCAACAAAGATGGAATAGAAAGGCTCATTTTTTTGCATACTTGTATCTGTGTTTATTTCCTTAGGAAATGGTACAGCCAACTTCTACACATTTACTGTTGCCTCTGAAGATTGTTAGGCAGTGGAAGAATTGGGAACTTAAATAAAACAGCATGTCAAATTTCTTGCACTTACATTATGATTAATATCCAACAGAAACTGGACGTTCTTTGAGGTATCAGCATGACTAAGGAAGAAAAAACGGCATTGAGAAGAAGGGTTAACATGAAACAGCACACTGCTTTTACAGGTTTTGTTAAAGAGCAGACCCTAAGTGAACCAAGACAAAGCTCTCAGTCAACGCTTGCCATTAGATCCTAGATGAAAGGGGAGTGGAAAACCAAAATGCTAATCTTTCCAATGAAAAAAAAAAATAAGGTTCCTAACCGATAAAGTAGGATCTTGCACCCACGTGGGCATTTGGGTGCTCTCTACAGTTAGTAGCATCTGCCTTAGAACTGGCAGGTGGGCCACTGGCTTTCCTGCCCAATATGTGGTAGTCAGGGACTGTGAGGAAAAATTTTAATTGCCTTGGTATTCACCCTTGGACCTTTCTTGTGGAGCTTAAAGTGTACGCCCTTCCTTTTCAAATGAATCAAAGGTTGCTGTTTTAAAACCTGATCTGAAATGCCACAGCTGCCTTTTCCACAGTAGCTCAGGTGTCACAGGACTTAGGCAAGATGGGCAGAGGAACATGGATTCCCTCTACTCTCTCAGATATTTTTAGTCCACTTTTCTTTCCTCCTCAAGGACTGATCTCCTCACCAGGCTACCTGGCCCAGGAGCATTTTTCTCGCTTTCCTCTGAAACCAAGACACTACTTGAAAACATGATTTGGGTCAGAGAAAAGAGCATGAGGGAACACCATCCTCTGACTCAGGTGCTTCCCCTGCAAGGGAAGCATGGGTTATTTTCCGAGCTGGAAGGGTTCAGAGATATTTTATGATGCAGACACCATGTAGTTAGCATGAGTTAAGCACTTAATGGCACAGCCATTATAAACTTTGTGCTGCTCTCTCCTCCCCAAGTCAAAGTGGGAAAATATGTAGCCATGGCACAGCCATTAAGTCTAATCGGGGCTACTCTGGGCATATACAGAAGCAGGCTACAGTATCTCGTGAAATACAATGTTCAAAAATAGACAATAATATAGTTTTTAAGCATCTCTAGGGTTAAGCAGATGCTGCTTAGCAGTTCTCAGGATCACTAAATTCTGACGAGCCTTTCTTAAGGCACATAAGTCCTTTTTTGGATCTGGCCCTCAGCTTCATCCAGATTTCTTTCAAAACTAATTTATTTATAGCTGTCCATTATGACACATGACATACTGCATAAACATCAAGTCACTCGGATGGCCATATGCTACATATTTTCCCACTTTGACTTGGGGAGGAGAGAGCAGCACAAAGTTTATAAGTTTATAAAACTTGCAGACAAAGTAGAATTTATGTGATGTACAGGCAAAACTCCCAATGGGCTTTTCCTTCCGGACACTTCAAAGGTCTAATTTGAGAGAATTACTCTATTCCCCATTTCTAGGAAATACTTCCTAGGAATTAATTTTTGAATATTAAAGGAATTAGGTTTATATAAATTTTAAAAATACTGATCTTAAAAATAGTCATAGAATCATAAAGTCATCATATATATTCAGACCTGTAATGCAGAAAGATAAGTTGCTGTTGCTTTGTTACTTTTTATTGTAATAAAGTGTTTGATTTTGCCAGTTCAAATATCCCTTGCAGTATTTGTACCCAGAAAGACGCGATATTATACCAGTTTGAGAGAATGTTCAGAATGGAAAGTGAGTAGTTTATTTTTCAGAACACATAGTTAACAACATTTAAATGTATAGATATAATAAATAATTAACATTATAGGCATTTCAGATTTTCTGCTTTAAGCACATTGTTCTTAATTATGTGAAATCCAGATAAAAATTATGCCTATTAGATTTGTCATGAGACAAGAGGAATCTTATCTGTAATATAAATCTCTCCCTCTTTCCCCCAAATCCTGGTGGAGCACATCCTTTAAGTCAACTAATTTTTAATATCAACTTTAGCAATATGGATTGCAAAATGAGATTAAAAATTACAACTTCATTTCACCTTTTTTTTTTAATGAGCTGCTTCTTTTAAGATAGTTGTCAGATCATTTTTAAGGCTGCCTCTACCTATGGAATATGCTGTTTCTCCTGCCTAGGACGGACCCGCAACCGCTCATTTTACAGAGCCCTCAAACAAAACACAGCTGTTCCGTGTTCTGAAGTGCTCACAGGCTGAGAGGTGATCAGGATAATGGCACTACAATGTTGGGATACCATTAAGCTATACAGAGAAGTTAATGCCACTTTGAAGCAAACACGCAGATTAAATAATGGAATGTATGTGAGGCCCAGAGAAATGACTCGTGTAGCAGAAACTACTGAAAATATCACCATCCACTTGAATAAACATCAGATATTTGCCATCTAATTTCTGCCTTATGTATTATTTATTTGAGTCTCACAAGTACAAAGCAATTTCTTTCAGCTGCATTACAGTCCATAGTAATTTCTTCCAGTGACAATTCTTACGGCACAACAGGTTTTTTCAACCACATAGAAATTCTGTTCTGTGCTTTTTTTTCACCCACCCTTCCCTGGTAAGTAACTACACAGCAGCCCACACTCAGCAGCTCTTTTCACAGATGAAATATAGATCTTGTAATTGCACTACAGCTCCACTTCCTTTGTACTTCTCATTTATGCATCTGAAACCTGTACTGAAGCAGTTATCAGAATCTTTAGTTTTACACTGAAGAAAGAAAATATCCGTATTTAGATGGACAGTATCTTTTGATTTTACTGGCCTATGCCTTTTCTAGATGGACCACACCACCTTGTAGCTGTTCTCTATCCTCTAAGTTACTTCTAACACAGAACAACTGAGTACTGCTTTTTTCTTAAATTACCTAAGAATCAATATTCAAAAGCACACATGCAGCATCTGATTAAGCACTCCTTGAGATCAGTGGTAAAATGCTTATTTTAGAATATGCAGGGAACAGAGTTAGACCAAAGAAAAACACCTGTGAAAATTTTAACCTCAATTTTTTCAATACACTGTCCTGAAAAGACAGGTTATTTCTAAAAACAGGTAAAGTAGGAAAATTCTCTCCTACGCTCTCTTCCAAAAAAAAAAAAACCCAAAAAAACCAACCCCCCCAGACTCCCAAAACTGTGAAGATAACTGCTTCCAGGCAATTTCTGAAGCTTCATAGAACCTTCCATGAGATACATTATTACAAGGATTACTTCCTTGTAATCCCAGTGCATCCCCACATACTGTTTCACATCCGTCATATGTAAGTCTGAATCACAACATGTAGCAGCAAAATGACCTACCACAATCTAAAAAGATTATCTTTCATGGGTTGTTTGGACTATATGTAAAAAACGTTTAATCATATTGTATATCCAGAATAAACACTGGACTGTGCCTTCAAGATGTAAGATAGATGAGATGAAAGGTCCGCTGTAACCAAATGTATAGAGTTTAGCGACAGCCAATCAGTAAATCATGAAATACAAACTTTCATGAGCCATTCAGTACAATTATTTTTCAAATAAATATTTGTGTAAAGTATTACATAGGACTTACATATATATTATTTCTACAGGCGATTTACAGATTCTATTTCTCATACTAGTGTTTATTTGTTTAAACACCCAGTTCTCACTAAAATGTTTTAAATCAAAGTTTGTGTCAAAGCAAGATTCAGATCTCAGTGTATAACACATGTTTTACTACATATTACACTCATTTCCATTTCAGCCAGATTAAGGAAGCTCAAGCACACTGCTATTTATAGGGGACATAAATTCAAGAACCTAAGGACCATAGTCAACTTATAGATGACAGTACCTAAAATGAATTTCTGTGATTTCTGTGGTGCCTAAATTCAGAATACTGATTCAAACCTGATATTGGCAAAGGCTGTAGTTTCTGGCTCCATACACTTTCAATGCAAATTTAATATTCTTAATCAGACTTTGGTCACAATGTCTACTGATTTGTTAATGATTCAGTGTTTAAAAAAAAAATAATCCATTCTTCTCTCAGTAAGTTTAAATGAGGGAGGGGGAGTGTTACAGTTTGCAAAAATCACTTGGCTTATTTTGTTCCATGAAATTTTGTGGGTCAGATGGTCAGCTGATGAAAAAGGAGTTCCAGGCCACATTCCACATAATTCAAGACACAAACCTTTGTTCTGTGGTTCCTATTTCTTTCACAGCTGTGCAAAACACTTGCTCCTCTGCTCTCTCCTTGTAAGCAGAACCCATAGCTGTTTGAATCACAAGGTTGTCTTCTATTTTCGTAACCAAACTGAAAAAATTAGGAAAAGACATTTGGTTTTGTATCAGATGTTTTCTGTGATTTATGTTTCCCTGCACTACTAGATATTTTAGACTCCTGTCTTTTTAAAAAACTAAAGTAAAACATAAAGTGAAATAAAAACTTGGTCAATCTTCAAATGAAAACGCTATTTCCAGAAAAATATATTTTTTTAAAAAGTTAAAAAAAGAATTGCAAAAAGTTTGAACAAGATATTGTGACATTATTTTTTTCAGTTTTTGAGATGATTTTATGAATATTTGTACTTCCAAATATTGCGAAGAAATAAATATGCTTAGTTCTGCTTCCAAAACTTTTAGTGTTCCTCACTGAAATGGAAAGGGCTGAGTACATAATTAGATATTCTATCCCCAGGCCATGCCCAGATAGCCATATGTGTGCCATCAGAGTCACACAGAATGGAGGTTGCACACCACTGTCATTTGACTTTGAGAGCATCACACCAGAAGTCATAAAGAAAAAACAATAGCATTCATTAACTGACTGCATTGTGTCTGCTCCTGGGTGCATAGATATGCACTAAAAGACCAGACTGCTGGATTAGACCCAAGTATATAATAAAGCTAAATCCTGAAAGATTTTGTGCTGCTTTTTCTTCTTCTTTTTTTTTTTTTCTTTTCTTAATAGCTCTTCTGGCTTTTTCTAAATCCATCATCCTTACGTGCCAAGATTTCTCCTTTCTAATTCTCATCAGTGTTCTGACCAAACATCTTACAGTCTGTGTCAGACAAAAGCAGCAAGAGCATATTAGACAATACGGTGGAATAAGAATAAAAACAGGCAGACAGAGAGGATCAAGCCAAAAACTTGAGGATGAAAATCTTGGATATAATTCAAAAAAATACGTGATTCACTAAAGCTTTGGAGCTTATTCTGGTAGCAGATGCTTGACTAGACAGGAAGGAACAGAAGCACTGGGTGGCCAATGATGAGCAATGAAGGACTTAGAAAATCCACCCTGGTTACCTCTTGCTTTGGTGTGTAACAGCAACATTTCACTGTAGGTGATGGAGTGGTCTCATTGAAATCTGTGTGAGATCAGTGTGTTCTCTTCCAAATTAACTTCTGGGTTTGTAAAACATGTATAAACCACAAGCCTTGAGAAAACAAAATACTCCATAAATCCTTTACAAATAAATTTTTTAGAGAAATCCATTCATTTCTCAGCTACTGAGAATCTACAAATCTCATACGATTTGCAAAACTTCAGTTTCTGTTAAAAGAATTCATATTCCACTAGGAACTTAAATATTGATTCAACAATGCAAATTTCACCTTTAATGATTGAAAATCCTTGTCTAGAAGTATGATTGATCAAAACACTGGACTTTGGTGATTTTGAATAGACTGGAAAAGCAAGTTTTATAGATTGTCTTTCTTCAGAGATAAATGGTTTCAATAATTTTAAAAGAATAATACAGTTTTATTTTACTTTTGGCCAATCATATGACTGTCTTTAGGAGAGACTAATTGTGGGAGTCAGAATGATTACACTCTGGTATATTTGTTGAGATGTGACTTTTTTCTCAAATACTTGTGTCTTTTTTGAAAACCAGAGTTTTACAGTAAGGATTTCATAACTTTTAAGCAATTGGGAGTGTCATTCTTATGGACACTAGGCCTGTCAGAGTTGGGGGCATAGTTGTAGAACTGTTGTTTTTTCCCTAAAGATGGACAAATGAATAAAAGAAAAGAAAGCATGGAAATTTGACATTTCTAATTTGACATTGAGAGGTGGGCCTGTGCAAACCTCATGAAGTTCAGCAAGACCAACTGCAAGGTCCTGCACATGCGCCAGGGCAATCCTATGCATAAATACAGGCTGGGAGGAAAATGGATTGAGAGCAGGCCTGAGCAGAAGGACTTGGGGGTGTTGGATGATGAGAAACTCAACATGAGCCAGCAATGTGCGATCGCAGCCCAGAAGGCCAACTGCATCCTGGACTGCATCAAAAGAAGTGTGGCCAGCAGAGCGAGGGAGGTGATTCTGCCCCTCTACTCTGGTCTGGTGAGACCCCACCTGGAGTACTGCATCCAGTTCTGGAGCCCTCAACTTAAGAAGGACATGGACCTGTTGGAGCGGGTCCAGAGGAGGGCCACAAAGATGACCAGAGGGCTGGAGCACCTCTCCTATGAGGAGAGGCTGAAGGAGTTGGGGCTGTTCAGCCTGGAGAAGAGAAGACTCCAGGGAGACCTTATTGTGGCCTTCCAGTAGCTAAAGGGGGCCTACAGAAGAGCTGGGGAGGGACATTTTACAAGAGTATGTCGTGACAGGAAGAGGGGGAATGGCTTCAAACTGGAAGAGGGTAGATTTAAATTAAATGTTGGGAAGAGATTTTTGACTTTAAGGGTGGTAAGGCACTGGAACAGGTTGCCCAGAGAGGTTGTTGAGGCCCCATCCCTGGAGGTGTTCAAGGCTAAGCTGGATGGGTCTTTGAGCAACCTGGTCTAGTAGGAGGTGTCCCTGTCCATGGCAGGAAGATTGGAACTATATGATCTTTAAGGTTCCTTTCAATGTCCCTTCCATTCTATGATTCTATGATTCTATGTATCTTAGAATATGAAACCATTTCCGTATTAGACATAAAGGTAATTTCACTTGGGAAAAAATGGATATTTGCCTTTGACTTCAGCAGATTCTTTCTAGCTCTAACAATTTTCTTGTGGATACATACCCAACAATCTAATAAACCACGCAAATGCATTACTATCCTCAACTATTTGATGTCTTCCTCCTTCGGACAAGATCTATAATTTATAAAGGAATTCAGTTAAGTACAGACAGTAGGGTCATGTTTCACATGTCAAATACCTCATAATTTAATTTTGAAGAAATCAGCAGTACTGATGACTGGGTAGACAGGAAGAGGAACTGGGGTGCACAACAGGGCATGGCAAGAACTAGCACCAGCCCTATCATTTTTACTTGTTATGTGTTGAGTTTTTCTGTTAATTTTGCATGTCAGATCAGTAATTATGTGTCAGAAAGGAACCTAAGACTATTCATTTTCAGGATATGCATGATCATCAACTATACAAACATATCAGAGACAGAATGTGTTGACAGTGGCACATCACTGGATGTCTTCTACTTTTCATTTAGTAATCATTAAATCACATTCAACAGTTCATTAAATAGAGGCAAACTTAACTTATAGCTGTTAATAGGAAACCATGTGTCTTTGTGTGTACAGAGGCAAGTTTTTAAAGTCTAAATGGAACTTCAGGAATAAGATACATGATTGTGGTTATTGCATAAAATGTTTATTTTGAGATTGTTCATTTTAACAGAAAAACAATTGCCAATGGAATGTTTCATTTATTAAAGACAGAACAGCAAAAATTGCACCCACAATGCAAGTATTTATAGTATGATGTAGTATGATACAAGTCTGATTATGGGTACAAGTTACTCCTGGGGAGATTCCTACTGGACACAAGAGGAAAATTTTTCACAATGAGAACAATCAGCCATTGTAACGATCTCCACAAGGAAGTGGTGGATTCCCCAACATTGGACACTTTTAAGATTCAGCTGGACAGGGTGCTGGGCCATCTTGTCTAGACTGTGCTTGTGCCAAGAAAGGTTGGACGAGATGATCCTTGAGGTCCCTTCTAACATGGCATTCTATGATTCTATGATACAATGTGTTTCACTTCTACTTTACGTTAAATAGGTTTCCTTCAAATTTGTGTCATGCTATTACCAGAGACATTTGGTCATTGTCAACCCTTCAGACATTATTTATAAATATTCAAATGGAAATGTTCGTTATGAGGTAAAAAAAATGTGTATTTTTCTAGTTCCAAATATGATGATACATTACTGTTAATGTAAGTGGCAATATACTAAGCAAAATATAATGCAGGAAAAGTTTGAGAAGCAATATCTCAACGCAGCCCACAATGGCACAGTCATTTGTACATATTTGCATTACCCAAGTTGTTTGCAAATAGTATGAAGCAGAGCTAAGCTTAATTTTATTACCCTTTAATTTCTCAGGAAGCTCACTGAACACCTAATTAAGCTCACTGAAGCTCTGGTTCTGCTTCCCATTCACATCTACTTCAAGTGTAGAAGGTTTCCCAAACCAGATACATCAAAATGGGCTCATCTCACATTTAATTCTGGAAGAAACATGATTTCACCTGGGATTTGTTGTGATGTAGGTTCCTAAGCTATCTGACCTGACCCAAACCCAACCCTTCAGTCAGTATGAATTACAGTGTCTCTTTTTACTTCAGTGAAATGAAGCAGGGGGTCTAGCCTGGAGACCTCTGCGCTGCCTAGTACTGCAAAGACTGTTTTCTCCTTAGCTGCTACCCTCTTGCTAACTTAGTAGGAGGGAGGTGAGAATATAAGGAAAGCAATTAAATGTCTTTATTCTTTTGTGGTGTTTGAAGTCCTGTTACTCACACAGCCTTCTCTGCAGATTAAAGCCTGAATGGTGTGTAAAAATGTCACTGGTCTTACCAGTGAGTATTTTCTGTTAGCAGCTATTAAGTGAGCACAAGTTCTACTTTTACTCTGATGTACTGACTTTCATTAAGATTTTATTCCTTGAAGTTTGGTTACATCAGCAGAAGGAGCAGAAAAGGGTTAGCCAGGACATATGAACAAAGCTGTGTCTTCTCAACAGGGCTGCCAAAGAGAACTGTGTCTCTTTTGCATCTCTCCAGTGTTCCTCTGGTTTGATGTGAAAGGGTAGTCTCAGGAGAGTTTGGTTTGACACCGGTGCCATGAATGACACAGAGCCTATGTTTCTTTCTTACCTGTTCCTAATGTTGCAGCATCTTCCTTTTTGTGTTCCAGGTTTCACAGCTGTGCTGACTAGAAAAACAGTGTATTAAAAAAAGGAAAAAAAAAAAACAAACACCCAAACACTTAAAATGTAATGCCTATAAAAAGAAACGGAAGCCAAACCAAATAAAAACCATAGAAGAGTGGTTATTAAGGCAACAAAAAAAAAAATATTCCCCACTTTATCTCTTAAGATTAGCACTTTAAATCCAGTTTATATATATGCTTTGCTTATAGGGTTTAGAGACAAGGGGGAAATATTTTATATAATTTCGGCCTCTTTTGACTGCAAACTGTTGCATGTATGACCTTCAGTTAAACACAGAAGATCAGTGAGTTTTGCCCTTGTGACATTAAATTAGTTTCCCTGCCCAGATCTGTTCAGAGAGAATATGTCCTCTTGCACTGCTTTGTCCCTTAAGAAATAAAGCCCATTTCTGCTTTTTCTTTTGACTCGGTAGATAGGGAATCTATGTTTTTAGGTTAGTCTTGCTCTCTATATCACCTGAGCTAGACATCACAGACAATTAATTTAAATATCAGCTGGCCGTGCATGCATAATGTCCTTGCTTCTAGTTGAGCCAGGTTTGTGGGTGATGGCCAGTCATAAATGTGCTGGCAACATCTCAGTGCCACCAAGATCCACTAAGGCAATATTTTCACTGTGTTCCAGTGAACAATTTACTACTTCTGCAAGAGGTAGAAAAGATAAGTCAGCCTTTTAGTACTGTCATCCTGCGAAAAAGACATTCCTAACCTCATCTTTTCCAAAACTTTGGGGTCTCTGATGTCCTGACTACCTAATCGCTGTGAAACTTGTACAATGACTGAACAAGTGAGGCCATGGGCTGAAGGGGTAGGATTTCCAGCAGCAGCCAAATCCTTAGATCTGGGATGGAGGAAGTAGGACCAATGCTGAGATTCACAGCAGCAGTGAGGATGAGCACTGGAACAGCAACAGCATGGGAACGGAGAAGAACTAGCATTGGATCCCTTGCAGAACTGAAGTGCCTACCTTGAGGAGACTGTCTCTCTATTTTGGGGTCAATAAAAGCACATTTGCTCATCAGGGGTTTAGCTCCTGACACACATTCCAAAGTTTATGCCTTTATCCTAAGGCTTCCTCTTCAAAGGAGGAAGGGGAGCTGCCGGCTGACTTTTTTTGTGAGTAGAGATCATAGTGGTTAGGGCACTTCCCTGGAAATGGGGGTGCTGAAACTTATGACCACATCAGTCTAAAAGCCTGTAATTTACACAGTTCTCATGACGTGGGTGAGTACCTTGGTCACATGGGACAGGGAGCTGCAATAGAGGGGCTGCTCTGCAAGGGAAGGTGGGCCTGAAGCTGAGGGGCAACAAGTCAGGGAGGACAGTGGCCCTCAGAGAAAGGCCCCCTCCCATGGTATCCAAGCAAGAGGAGCAGCGTAGGTCTGGGGATGGCAACCAGGAACAGTCAATGGCCCCCATTGCCAGACAAGTCTGTGGTGGTGGAGCAGGTCTGTGGTGATGGGAAGGCAATTCAACAACAGGTCAACATGGCACAAGGCTGGGCACAGGCTGTAGCATGGGCAGGGACTATGAGTCAGGTCCGAGTCCAAATGTAACTCCTGAGTCCAGGGGAAGCTCCCAATGAGTCCTCTCCTGGGTCTTTCTCACAGAGCTCTTTCCCAGCAGCCAGACCCAAGGTTACAGCCACTGTGTCAGAGCTGGTCATGAGCACCTGCAGCCAAAACACTGGAGGTGGAAAGAGTCTGCAGAACCCGTTCATGAACACAGGTTTTTGGGAGTGACTTGGTATGATGTCCTGATTTAGGCTGAACTGGCCACTGGGGATGTGGGGAACCCCAGATGGGACTGACAGATGCTCCCCCCCACCTCTCTTCAAAGAGAGAGGCAGAGGAGGGAAAAAGAGGTTTATGAGTTTAGACGAAACAAAACTACTTTAATGAAATATTAATCATAAAATAAAAAGAAAATAATGAAATATATACAAAACCATATGAAGCTCCCAGCATGACAATCACGTCACTGGCTGGCACTGGGGATGTCCCAGACTGAACTCAGTGATGGATGGGAACTGGATTACAAATCTGGATTCAGGATCGGGATCAAGGGCAGATGAACAGACAGAGTCCTCCTTGGATGCCAGACATCGAAGAAAGAGAGCTGACCCTTTGATCCCTCAGCATTTATACTGAGCAGGAGGCAGATGGGATGGAATACCCTGTTGGTCACTTTTGGGTCACCTGTCCTGTCCGCTCCTCCCTGCAGGTGGGACGCCTCTATGATTTTCCACTTTTGACCCTCCAACGGGGCAAGTAACAAAGTTATCTGCCCTTGGGTGTTATAGCAATAAGTATAAGCAAGAGCCTCTCTGCATACCATGCCTGGGCATCAGCTATAGACATAGGTCTTATCACTCTGAGACCAAACAGTGTCTGCACAATACGCTGTTAATTTCAGTTGTTAGAAGAGGCTTAGCTAAAAAGTAAAGTTACTGAACAAAATTGTTCTTGTTTTACCTCAAACCAGGACAAATGAACAGTCACTACTCATTCTTTTCTGCCTCTCTTCAGCTAAAACTTAGAGAAATAAAATAAAAAAAAATAATGGGACAAGGAGGAAAACAACCTGATCCTGTCATAATAAGCTTGAGGCACTCAGCAAACAATGGCTAGAGGTGCAATTCCAGTTCCTCTTAGGACGTCTTACAGCTTTCATATGGCCACTCAGTGGAAAAACATAAAAGTTAATCAAGGATTTGGGATGCCCACTGCCTTTCCTGTCTGAGCTGGATTCCGGGACAAAGCCCCGTTAAAAGCCCTAACCACNGCTCCCAGCATGACAATCACGTCACTGGCTGGCACTGGGGATGTCCCAGACTGAACTCAGTGATGGATGGGAACTGGATTACAAATCTGGATTCAGGATCGGGATCAAGGGCAGATGAACAGACAGAGTCCTCCTTGGATGCCAGACATCGAAGAAAGAGAGCTGACCCTTTGATCCCTCAGCATTTATACTGAGCAGGAGGCAGATGGGATGGAATACCCTGTTGGTCAGTTTTGGATCACCTGTCCTGTCCGCTCCTCCCTGCAGGTGGGACGCCTCTATGATTTTCCACTTTTGACCCTCCAACGGGGCAAGTAACAAAGTTATCTGCCCTTGGGTGTTATAGCAATAAGTATAAGCAAGAGCCTCTCTGCATACCATGCCTGGGCATCAGCTATAGACATAGGTCTTATCACTCTGAGACCAAACAGTGTCTGCACAATACGCTGTTAATTTCAGTTGTTAGAAGAGGCTTAGCTAAAAAGTAAAGTTACTGAACAAAATTGTTCTTGTTTTACCTCAAACCAGGACAAATGAACAGTCACTACTCATTCTTTTCTGCCTCTCTTCAGCTAAAACTTAGAGAAATAAAATAAAAAAAAATAATGGGACAAGGAGGAAAACAACCTGATCCTGTCATAATAAGCTTGAGGCACTCAGCAAACAATGGCTAGAGGTGCAATTCCAGTTCCTCTTAGGACGTCTTACAGCTTTCATATGGCCACTCAGTGGAAAAACATAAAAGTTAATCAAGGATTTGGGATGCCCACTGCCTTTCCTGTCTGAGCTGGATTCCGGGACAAAGCCCCGTTAAAAGCCCTAACCACTAAGGTTTGATATGAAAAGTCTAAGCATTGCTATCCCTACCCATGCTGGTTTGCACTCAGGAGAAGAAGAGGTGAAGAACCCTCCATCACTAACAGAGGAGGCATCTAGAAAGCCAGTTAACAAAATGCTGGCACTACAGTCATAGACAGTAGCACACCTGAGCCGGTCAGTAAGGGTCTTCCTGGAGCATCCTCCTCAACTTAAGCAGCTAAATTCTGCCCGTGCGACACTTAGTAGGGTCACAGCCCTTCTTGAGAAAACTTGCTGCGGACTCAAGCACATATAAATCTCTCGATGTCCTTTGTTGCTCAGGGCCAGTTCAACACTTGGGACAATTATGTTTCACTGAGTGGGGGGTCAGGTCCCCATCTATTCAGCAAGGATGGCATTGGAGTTGACTGCTGCTTAAACCTGATTCTTCTCTCAGGCCTTTAACTAGACCTTTAATTAAGTAAAATGTTTAAGTCTGATGTGTTCAGGGCCTTGCTTTTTGGCCTGCCTTCACATTCCACCCCTTTTGTCTAAGTTAACCTGCAAAGTAATAATCATATTTCTGATTTCCAGGCATTGCTTTCTTTGATGTCTCACATGACTGCTTGTATTTATGTCTTCTGTGTGTAACAACATTGATTCACTGTGTTTCAGGTCCCACCACTGATCAATATGACAGACCATCTTCCCTTGAAAAACCTGTCTACGAATTGACAGACAGTGGAAAAGGGTGAGATGTTTACAGACTTATTGACATTTAAAACAGCAAACAGCTGCAAGTGTAATTGTGTAGCTAGCATATCATTACCTAGTCTAAAAATACCTTTTTTAAAGTTCATTTGTGACAAAG
The DNA here is from genome assembly GCA_008711295.1 of Anarhynchus alexandrinus. Classification (NCBI taxonomy): domain Eukaryota; kingdom Metazoa; phylum Chordata; class Aves; order Charadriiformes; family Charadriidae; genus Anarhynchus; species Anarhynchus alexandrinus. The sequence continues at coordinate 2,286,654 of VUYV01000119.1, forward strand.
AATAAATATTTTATTACCATACACTTAGCCAAACTCTCAGACTGAAGGCCAAATCACTGCCAAGAAATCACTTTGTTTGCAGTTTAAATTTAAAAGACCTAACTCCTAAGCCAGAGTAAATTTTTTACGCATGGAAGATTCTATTTTTTTTTTCAAAATGTTCAGAAAAGTTCTCACCTGAACAACCTCCAATCCTTTTCATATCCAGTAAGTGCAGAATCTTTTTCTTCCCCAAATTAAATTGCTTTGTTTCAAAAGACTGTTCTGAAGCTTGGCCCTGCAGGTTTTTGACCATGTCTTTCTGGGAATTCTGCTCTGCGTCCTCTACGGTGCCTGTGGTTGTGCGATTCAAAACAATTCTCATTTTGGAAAGATTGTTTACCCTCGTGTAAGGGTTCTGGTGCCTTCACCAGTATTGCAAGACTGGAGGGTGCTTTTGTTTTGTTCACTAAATGTTAACACTAAACTGCCACATTAATTTCTTAAAGGCAAATATAAAAATCACGTCATGAGCAAACTATTGAGTAAACAGCCTTTTGTAAGCCTAATTTGGAAAGAATACAGATTTTAGGGACTAATTCATGTGTCCATGGAATGTTTTAATCAATATAAGAAGCCGACATGTACGTCTACACATGAAAGATTTATCCGTAACATAAACATGGGAATTCTAAAGGTTTTTATGTAGATTATGTTTACATAGAGGGGCATATTTTGTGAGAAGCAGACCCCAAAAAGACCCTCTAGTCTCAGCTGTAACAAAATTAAAATAACAAACATATATACTATCTTTAGACAGGTTCCTTGAATGTTGTGTTTTAGTTTGTAATATTCATTTCCAATGCTGAAAATTAATTAATCACAGCTTTTAACTAAACAAGTTAGTTGCTACTTATGATTTGTGAAAGTCTGGGCCACCAAAATACTTATTCATGGCAATTAGGGATGGAAAAGACATGTTAAAGAACATCTTTATTTAAATTAAATATAATGCTAAATCAAATCCATCTTCACATAGGAAAAGTACCCTGTGTAACTAATACTTGAATTTAAGATGATTACGAAGATCATATGCTGCTATTCTGGCATTTTATATACACTCTGAGTGTGTGCACATATGCATGGAAATAAACTGTAAAAGAGAACGCATGGTTGCACATTGCTTTCACTATTTTTATGCATCCAAGTTAAATATTAATATGAATTGTACATTCATAAGTCAGGAGTGGTTTACGCTTTTGACCCGATGGATGGTCTGGAAGGGCTCTCAGTATGATTTTCATTATTATTTTTTATGATGTTTATATTACTATTATCAAATCTGTGCTTCTCAAAAGGTATGGCATGGCAAGGCCAGTTTCTGAAAACGATGTTCTAGATCTAGAAGTAGGAGAGGAATCAGGGACATACACAAAATGGAAGCAGTCACAGGCAAAGACCAAAAGGTTTTTCAGAACCTTAGAAAATAATGGTCATAATAAGAACTCCTTATAACTGGTTTCCCGGCACTCTTACACGCGCTGATAGAAGCAGAAAACAGGAAGAGTCATGGATAACAGCCTGCCACCTATCCACTCGAGGGTCTGCTCATGATACCGCATAACAGCTGCTCCACAGTCCACTCAGTCCTAGCTACAAATACACCTCCCCATGGCTATAAACAGATGATTGCAGCCACAGTGATGCTGAAATGACGAGCCAAGTCAGCTTATGAACAAACTAGGAGTTTCTGAAAAATGACAGCTCCCCCATCATCAAAGCACTTTTCCTGCCATCACACTTTACTATGCTTTCAACTACTGTCAGTAATACTAATTGTTCTCTTCCTATAGAAAAATTAGTCATATTAATTACATGACAAACAAAAGTCTAAAACAGCATGAAGGAGTGATTCACAGCATTCCTCTCATTTTTCTCTTTGTTCTATCCACCCACCCTCCACTATACAGTACTTAGTAAACAAAGGGCTTCTATACCCCAATCTATAGAGATGATAACTAGTGTACATATCATATATACCTATCTATATTGCTTTGATTTATAGTCTATTAGCCTATGATTTTATTGAAGAGTACCATCAGGAAGCATAATGGCACTTTTAAATCTTGACTGGTTGCTTGCTATGAAGAACTGTTCTTGGCATCAGGCTTCAAAGAAGTCAAGGTGCAGAACCGTTTAATTTCTTATAAGAGGCCCAGAACTGTGCAAGATTTCAGATAACCTGGAATGATTCAATGCATGATCAAGAATGTTATCTTGGAGCTGATCTTCAATAAAGTCTTAACAGGTGGAGTAAATCTTTAACAAGTTCTAGAATCTAGGGTCAGGTCATTAAGTTTTAATGTATATTAAATTACTAATAAAATCTCTGAACATTATATCTGCAAATGAGAAAGAAATCATTGGACAGAATAGCAGTTATCACAGCCTGCTGCCAAGGTATGAACGTTTCTGTTGTTTGAGCACTTGCAATCTCCGATGTCTTGGAATAATTTCTGTTGCTTTTGAACCTGAAATTTCAAGTGGTTGGCAGCTGGAAAGAACCTCACAGTTTTATTTGTTTTACAGTGGTCTGCCCCAGGCAAAACACTTTCATATTGACAAGACCCCACTTTACAAGATATATTACACTAAACTATGTTTGGCAAGCTTTGTAAACAGAAAAAAAAGAAAAGGCTTTTGCCAGAGACAAGAGGAAGAAAATTCATCATTAAATGGAAGAAGAATCCTGTATCCCATGACAGGGAAGAACAACCATGCATGTATTACATAGGATAGATGCTAAAATTAAGCACTGGCAATGTAGTAATCTACAACACAGAGAAAGATGCCCTTAAAAGGAGAGAATCATTTCTTCCTAAAATGGACACTGAAAGTAGCCAGACTAATATACTTCCACTTCCTACAGACAGTAAAGGCAGTCTAGGCAGTACGGCCAGATGTAGATGATTACATTTTCAGCTGTACATATGTACAGTCAAATAAGAGGAATCCCATCCACAGGATCACATGAAGTTTGACACCTGTTACCTAAACCAATGAAGATAGATATATTGTGTTGAATACAAAAGGTAAACAAAATTGTTAAAAGTAGAAAATGATGATGACTGGAAAAGGGGAAACATAACCCCCATTTTCAAAAAGGGAAATAAGGAAGACCCGGGGAACTACAGGCCAGTCAGTCTCACCTCTGTGCCTGGCAAGATCATGGAGCAGATCCTCCTGGAAACTCTGCTGNAATCCCATCCACAGGATCACATGAAGTTTGACACCTGTTACCTAAACCAATGAAGATAGATATATTGTGTTGAATACAAAAGGTAAACAAAATTGTTAAAAGTAGAAAAACATGAGTATTATAACAGCTAGGACAGATATGCAGGCTCAAGGCAGATGGGATAACCACTGTGTTCATTGTTCTGTAAAAAACACAAGTAAAAATGTAGTGACTTAGATGATGGAGGCTGATATTTTCAAAGGAGCTTCAAGGCTCCTTGTAGAGTCCTAGATTTTATGGCAGTGTAACAGGAAAACATGTCTAATCCTACCTTACGAATAATGGAAATTGGTACCTGAGTCCCCTGGGATGGCATTTTCAAAGGAGCTTAAATCAGTACAGTAACACAGAGTTGCAGAAGATATTTCTAGTCTAGTAGACATTTTTACCATTGTTTTTTAAGAGGCATTTCCTAGAAAAGTTGCCTTTGCACAAAGCCTGGACCAAAGCCTACTCCAACCAGTTGTCCAGGGGTCCTCATAATTTTGAAGTTTCTGTTTCACAAAAGTGAAAGACTTGAGTACCTGTAAGTGTATTTCTTCGCATAAAAGAACTACTTTTTTTTCAACTAACACAAAATACATTTAGGCACAGATTCAACAGAGCGTTGAATTACTCTTAGCATTGCTACCATGAATTTCAATGCCTAAACTACATCCTTATGGAAAATGTCAAAGGATTTAGCACTATAAACCCTCTGTTGGCCTCTAGTCCTCATATGTTTCACTACATTTGTAATATATAAAATACTTTAAATATATACACCTAGGTAGGTTAACCTACCTAATTTTAAAGAGAAGCAAGACTGCAAATCCTGCTGATTCTACTTCGGGAAGGGTCAGCTTCCTGAAAGCCCTGACATCTCTCAGACTGGTGCAATCTGGTGCTCTATAAAAGCAAAATATTTGCTTTCCCCAAGTGGTGCTTAAGCCCAAGATACTGCTGCCAGAATTTCACAATATTTAGAAAGAGTTTAATTCAAAGGCAGGATTTTTTTTTTTTTAATGTGTTTTCCCACCAATGGGATAAATCTCAGCAGGGGACAAGGAAGACAATACCTCCAGGAACGCGATTTCTTGAAAAAGAAGAGTGAGTTGCAGTAAGGCTAGGCAAACCAAGAGCTGCATTGGAAATCCTAAAACTTAAGGTATCTGAATCCTTCTTCTTTTCCTCTACCCTTCACCCAACTTTCCACTGGCACGTGCTACAGATATTTAGCTTGCATTATTATTCAAGGGGTGGGGAGGAGGAAACCCATTCACAAGGCTACAGATCAAAGCCTGAAATTTCATGACATACAGTCATTTTATCAGAGATCGCTGACTCAATTTTTAAAGCATGCAGACAGTCCGTGGGCTTTCTGGCTCTCACTTATATACATATTTTTAAGTGAGTGAAGTCAATCCTTAGAGATTTTTCATGAGTCATTCCCCATCTAAATATTCTTCCTTGGTACTAGGCTGATTCATAAGCAGGGAATCGGGAATTCAGTTTCTTAAAGTTGATCTATGTGTCTTCTAGGCCTTTAGTTTAAAAACGTTGATTTAAGTCAGTGCATAAAAGCCTTAGTAAATGATTACAAACAGTTTTGTCTCACAGCTGTAGCTGCTGGCCAATCTAATCTACAGATTACTCAAAAGAGCTTTGAATCACCACCTGGTTGATTCTGCTTTGTATGATTTTAAAACTACTTTTATAAGAATATAGACATACATAACTAAAAAACAAAAAATAGAACAGTTTTAGTAAGGGACTAACACTGCATCTCGTGTTCCAGGACTTTTCTGAATGTATTGCCATCAGAATTTTGTAACATCAAGCTATTCTTTTAGATTGGGCTTGCACCCATAATGATTACATATAAAGTTACATGATCTTTTCAAACCCTGTTTTTTTTCAGGTTCCAGGAAAAATTTCACACACAGGATAGAATTGCCTACGGACATGTACTTTTAAAATAGCTATGCACAGTAATATTATATAAACCTCAGTTAAATGAAATATTCCTTCTAGCTTTATACTGGGCACTTGCAGATGCTCTGTGGATGAGATATGCAGATGTATGATTTGAAAGATCATCCTACACTTATGGCTTCCCCTATCATTCCTTTTTTGTCCTGTTGAATTTAGAAAAACTCTTGCTGACGTTCCATCAAACAGCAGCACACTTAAAATTGTTGTGGTGCATTTTATTCACAGGGCACACTAATATGTGGAAACAGGCCTTATTTTCTCTATGCTTTATACCATAAATCTGCATTTGGGGATCCCTGGCTGTTGCAGAATATTTCTACAAGTTCCATAAAAGGTGACTAAGGACCAAGCTCACTGTCAATATGTTTACATTTGCTTTAGAAAGCGGAAAGTGTAGAGGTCTATGAATTTAATGCAGATAAAACCCAATTAAACTTCTAAATCCACATGCTGCCAATATATACACAGAGCTGCATATCACTGTTTTTAATGGTATGTAAATGCACGGTAACTGAGGAGAAGAAAACCCAGAGATAGCTGTCAGAATGAGGACTGGTAGAAGAAAATGTTCAGGCCACCAAGGGCCAATGGCCAGATCCATGAAAGGACAGATGGAAGGACTGTGTATCTAAGCCATGTACCTCTGTGCAGATAGAAATACTTCATCTGGCAGGGCAAATTAGCCCATGTAGAACTAAGGGCTACAGCTGCTAGAGTTCTTACTCATGAACCATGCTGCACTGCACCATGCAGTACAGACGTGACCTAAGTCTGCATACCACCTGTCCGATGTAAAAGGCGCCTCAGTTAACAGCAAGATTTCCTGTGTGTATATGGCTCCATCTTTCTGTTTGCTCAGCCTTATCTCTCCTAGGAAGACAAATAGTGTAAGCTTAGCATTTATTCTTTTTTTTTTAACAAAATAGCTTGCAAAGCTTTCCACAAATCTTCGGCGGATCTTTAATGCCGCTATTAACAGGCAGTTTCTTGGTTTGAAAAAATTATTTGCTGCTTTCCAAAAGCACTCTCTCTTGTTTTGTTAGAGTTCTTTTGATCTATATATCTCATTTCCAGTTCAGTACACCAAAGCCAGAGATTTCAGAGGAGATAGGAACGTCCCTGCACTCTGCAGGTTCTATTTACTAAATAAGGAACAAAGAGCAGAGGAAGCTTTGCCAAAGCTGGCTCTGTCTCGGTTCTGATCCTAATTGAATTCATAAAACTTAAGGAAACTCCTTCAGCTCTGGAGCCAAAATCCTAAAGCATCAATATGAAATACTGGTTCTGATCTCAAAAGAAAAACATGCTTGCCATAGAAGATTACAGGTGCTGAGTTCAGAATCAAGAAGTCCATAAAACAATTTTTGGACAAAATGCACAGTGGCTGCTTTGAACCCCAGATGAAAGCATTCACCCAGAACTGAAGGGAAGGTGCAACATTTATTATTTTACAAATTTTGAGGGACTTTACTTGGCTACAAGAAGGTGTGGATTCTGCAAAACACAGTGTATTCTTCATAAAATAACTGCCTTATGTTATCTCTTTAGAGTGTCAATGTGGTGCTGACAGGATATATAAGTTATTAGAAACATAATTTCCTTATTGTCCAGCAACATGGTTGGAATTCATAAGTTAAGTAGACATTTATAAGGTAGCTGCATATGGGATGATTTGCACAGAAAAAACATAAGCAATTTGATCCACAGAGCTGCCTAAATTGGGGCTGAAGCAGAATTTAGAAGTGTTAATCCAAGCATTAGATTTTCTAACACCGCAGATACTTTTTTTTTTTTTTAATGCAGTAAAATTCCCTAAAGTTCTTCCCTAAAATCTCTTCCAGGCAATTCAGCAACTGTTGCTGAACTCATTAATGCTTAAGACCTCACTGGGTGTCCTGTTTAGGTCCTCTTTCATTTATAACCCCTGAAAGGTGCAAGCCAGTAAGCAAAATTAGAATTTGCTTTCACCTTTTTACAAACATCTAATCTGCAAAAACACATTTATTTAGTATAGCGATGGTTAAGTGTTGCTCCTGTACAATTTCCCAGTTGTAAGAGTAACTCTCTCCAGATGCAGAAGGCTCAGGTTCAGTAATCTCCTCTGCTTGCGGGAGCGCCAGAGTTAGACTTCACAGAATCATAGAATCGTTTAGGTTGGAAAAGACCCTTAAGATCATCGAGTCCAACCATAAACCTAACACTGGCAAGTCCACCACTAAACCATGTCCCTAAGTGCCATGTCTACCCATCTTTTAAATACCTCCAGGGATGGCGACTCAACCACTTCCTGGGCAGCACGTTCCAACACTTGATAACACTTTCAGTGAATAAATTTTTCCTAATAGCCAATCTAAACCTCCCCTGGTGCAACTTGAGGCTGTTTCTTCTCATCCTATGTCTTATTACTTGGGAGAAGAGACCAACCCCCACCTCGTTACCACTTCATTTCAGGTAGTTGTAGAGAGCGGTAAGGTCTTCCCTCAGCCTCCTTTTCTACAGGTTAAACAACCCCAGTTCCCTCAGCCGCTCCTCATAAGACTTGTTCTCTAGACCCCTCACCAGCTTCGTTCCTCTTCTTTGGACTTCATTGCTTTTCTTTCCCACCTCCTAGAAATGGGACATACCAGAAAGTCGACTGTCTTCTGATATAGAGGCTTCTTTCCCTTTTCTATTTAACCTCCTGTGCTGTGAGTAGCAGAAGTAAAGATTTGTTGGCCCAGACATAAGGAGTGAGTGGGACCTTTGTTTTTTAGGAAGGTGAGTAGGATGTTACTGCACCAGAGAGGGGAAACATGAGTTCTAGTCCCTGTTAAACAGTCTGGTTTTGTGTACTTCATATTAATAAAAAAACAGCATAAGATTCATAGATCTTTCCCTTGCTATAAGCAGGACTACTGCTTTCATTGAATTGTAAGATATACAGTATTTCTTCTCATGAGATTCAAAGTCTTTCATACGCTGCAGTTCCACTCATTTTGTATAGAAGCACAGAGCACACAGCGATTTCGAGAGACATTTGTGCTCATTTTGGAAAAGAGCACTTACTTTGCTTGATTTGAGAACTCTTTTGTCCCTTGGGGGCAAAGCAGATGGAAATGTGAACAAAATCTGAAACACCTCATCAAAAAAGCACACCCTGATGCATATCTGCCACAAATACAACAAATGCTTAGACCATCTAATTTAGCTGCTCTATTTGCTGCTGCCTGCTCACTCACCCATCCTTCTGGAAATGTCAAAGGGCTTCTTTATGTTACCCTACTTCATGGGCTGAAGTATGACTGACAGTCATATGGGGACGGTTCTGTGCATTACATCCCCTTGGTGTTTCTCGCTATTCCTTATAGCAATACACAACTGAAGAAGACAGAACACTGAGCCATGAGAAGCAGATCTTGTCAGCCATTTCTTACCTGAGCAGTAGTCCTTGTGTGTGTGTTGTACCGTTCATTACAAAAGCAGTGTTTGGTTGAAGTAGGGTGCCTGTTTGTGGGAGAGGTTGTTTCCAGATAATACACCTATTTAGATTGCTTTTCCAAAGAAACAAGGTTTAGGCAATCATCCCATTTTACCATGTGTGTGCGCCTACACTTTCTATTTACTTCTGTCCAGCTTCAGCCAAATCTGACACTGTGGGAAAGGTCTCACAGTTCCTGCAAGTTTCATGAGCGGAGACAATTGCATAGAAAAGTACTATGTGTACCTTGGCAGAGAGCGAGGTGCAGCTGGAGGTCTCTCCTTGTCCTACATTGATCACACGAATCCCAAGCCCTCTGAACAGGTTATTTCTGAGTGCTGATAGTATTAGACAACCACAAAGCCAACCACTGCACATAAATATCTAAAAAACAAAACTTCAGTAATTCTACCACTCCTGTAAAGGTTTGATAATCTTTTTTTCTAAAGTCCTGTCCAAACTAAGGAAATTAAATACTACGTAATTATCATTAATATAGCCCTTGGCTAACATTGGCATTAGCAGTATTTGAAGAAACAAGAGGAGTATCGAACATTAGCTAATAGTTTTGAAGTATGTCTTCTTTTCCTAATCTAGACAACGCTTAAATAAATTATATTCTATCCTATACAGGGGCCAGTAAAATGCCTTCAGTTCTATAGCAGTCCTAAAGGAGGCAATTTTCAGCCAAACTGAAGCAAGTAATATAGAGGGAGATTTCTCTCAGTTTTTAGGCTTATTTGGGGATATTAATAACTTGAACGACAATACAGTCTATTTCCACATTAAAGGATATAAGCATTTTGAACCAAAAATATGCTGCTTGGCAGATCTGTTAACTATGAGTCAGACAGACAATCGTAACCCTACATCAACAATGTCTGTCAGGGCTGTCTGTTTGGAAAGACAGTCTTTATGAGAAGTGTAATGCAAGTTTCTCAGCTGGTGAAAATCAGCAGAGAACCCTGAGCTCTCAGAGAGCTATACACAATTCAAGTTGTAGTTCTGGTCCTCAGCAAATCCCGAATCACATCCTTCTTTAATGTGTGTTCCAGAACTTCAGATCCTACAAAACAAATCAGTATTGGTATATACATTGTTGGAGCTCAGAAGCAGTTGATCTCATCCAGCATATCACAACAGCAGTTCCACATGCCATCAGCTAAGCCACCATTAACCTAGAACATCAGTAGGTGAGATAAAATGAGTATCCATCTGGTCTCCAGACTTCTCAAACCTGCATACAGTAAACCATTTGCGAATTCTTCGCTCCTGTTGAAACCCATTCAGTTGCCTATTCAGACTGAAAGACTGTTCATTCCTACTTCTGCTCAATCAATAAAGTCAACAGAGCCTCAGAATTTATACATGTGACCAAGTGTAGGTGCTTATTCTAGATGAAAAGTTTTCTCCCCTCAGTGAACTGCTCACCAAACGTCCATCATCTGCTATGGAAGGCGAGACACTTACATCACATGGGCTCATCTCCACTATAGACACTTGCACATAGGTGCCTGAATCTGAACTATCCCCTTCAAGCCAAGCCAAAAGATGTGCTCAGTGTGGTGACAAACGTGAGAAGCTCCCCTTGGAAAGGGAAAGCTTTCTTGTGTCCATGGCATGTATGGGTAGAGAACTGCAAGAGAAGATTCAACTGCTTGGTAGGAAAAGGGTGATAGCGAGAGACCAGCCAGCTATGGTTATCAACAACAGAGGGTTCCTTCATGCCCTCTGAGAAGTTTTAAGGAAATATGAAATGTTGGAGGTGTGCACAGAAGGTGGGCAAGAACTACCGCTTAGTAGAGTATCAATGGAGTTCCACCATGGGGAGTCAGAAACAGTCAAGGGAGCGGTGGTTGAAGTTGGTTACACTGTCATGCATGAGTTAATGAGGACATAAGGTCAAAGACAGCATGGATGTGTTTTATATAGTAGTAATGGAGCTGGAACAAAGAGAATTAAGTTATGCACAAGATAAAGCAACAAGGGTATATGGCAGTGCACTGCCAGGGATCTTCCTCTGTTCTGTCGTTCCTGGATGTGATACTGGAAGAATTAAGATTACTGTGGTGGCAGTCAGGCTGTAGGCGGCCTGTGCAAGCAAGAGAAAAAATGAATCAGACAGTCAGTCTCTTCTCACACAGCAAGACAGGATTTCGTGTTCGCACTGACAATCATGCAGTATTATAAAACCACACAGGGCTTTCCAAAGTACTATGACCTATCACAGGCGCAGAGATCTTAAAACCTCGCACAAAAATAGAACACCCAGCTAGGATACACTGTGCAAAAGTTATTGCTGAGGCTAATCCTGGGAAGAAATTAGTTTAAAGGAAGAATGCGTGAAAGAGATGAGGGAGTCTTGCAGGTCAGAACTGCGATTTTATTAGGTTATTATGACTGACTTCATAGCACAAGCACTAAAACAAACGAAAGCAGCAAAAGCACTGTTAAGGAAAGGAATTAGACATAGAGCAGGAAGAGCAACAGAGATATAGGACCAAATTTAGTGCTCGTCTATTCAGATGTAGCACAGAAGCGTGGGGATTTCTGTGGATCAGTGGATATATATTAGGTAGGACTGGATATGGACTGCATTATCTGTTCTTTTCTTTCCTAGTCTGAGCAGAGAGACAGGTGAGCAATGGCATGAGGGGATTTTAGTGAGAAGCTCTTCCATGAAAGCCACATCTACCTTCCAGGCAAGTGATAAGGCAGTGGACAAGGATCTTGAAATATCTATATTTTCATGTAACATAATCACCCTTATACTGTAAGACAGGTGTTAGAAAATGAACCTGTATGACCATCATGATGCATATATCTCACACCTTGTTCTTGAAAGATTGTTCTACATTTAAATACAGTCTTCCTTGACTATACATTTGAGATGCGATTCCAACAATACAGTTGTCTTTGTATTTATGTCAGTCCCAAATATTATTACACTATAAAAATGAGTTGCTAATGCACAGATCCTACACAACTCAGAGTACCTGAGTGCCATCAGATCAGTCATGCTATTGTGTGTGTGGCCTTTTTTTTCAAGCATTATTCATTTGTCATGAACTTCTCTGTCAAGATATTTTGATAAGGCAAAAATATCATCAATGCTTTTCAGGCGTGTCTTGTTTTACGTGGATCAATTTGCATTCTGAGCAAGTGTCAGATGAAAACTCATGCATTCATATTTCAAAAGGCATCAACTGGTTTGAATGCTAAATAGGCTTAAACTTTTCTGAAAGCAGGCTACTTTATTTTGGTCATTGTTTCCCACAGCAGATGCTAGAACATAAGTTGTGAAAACTTTACAGTCTGAACAGTCAGGTTGTTTTGCTAAATTGCACGTAAGAGTTTGGAAACAGGGGATGAAAATGAATTTTTTAAAGGCGGAACGCAGGAATAATGAATATAAAGTGATTCATTGGAAAGGAAAAAAAAATATTGGCTCACAAAGAGAGGCAGCTACCTGTGAAAGATGGACAGCTGACACAAATCTTTCAAGAGTGCAGTTTCCCCAACTGAGTATTTGATCTTAGAATGAGAATTAACAGAGTAGCTCTTATTATGCCAGAATTTAAAAAAAAGAAGAGAGGAGTATTTTGTGTTGACTGAGGCAACAGCCATCCATCATTCCAACAACTCTGATCTCTAGTACTATCTCACATCAGCATATTTGACCTATAGCTGTCAACTGTGAACAGACAAGATGAACAGCAAGATCCTGCTTTAACAGGGTAACTCTAGAATGTAAGTAAACAGCACAGGTTATACCAAAAAATATTACAAATCCAGCTCCCACAGTGCACATCATTAAAATTCCTCCCCCCTCCAAGCCTCTCCCCAAACTGGAGTAATTCTGACATGAGCGGTCTTAAGGCCATATATGGAGCTCTGAAGATAGGTTCCCAGATCCAGTCTCTGAGCCATGAACAAGGATAGTTTATCTTAAGGCAACTGTAATGGATTGTAGCCTGAGCCATCAGCAAGGACAATTCAGCAGCTCATTTACAGAGTGACTATCAAAGAAATACAAAATCAGTGCTCATTTACATTAATACACTAGGTTGAGGACTGTGGTAGGTCAGCTGTTGCTTCAAAACTGATTTATCCAACCCTGTAAGAAAAGTGGTAAGATGGCTGAATACAGAGCTGTACAAGTCATCTGCACTTGGGAACACAGAAACAGCAGCTCTTGTGATCTCTCGGTCTGAGAGACTAAATAAATTATTCAGGTTCCTTAAGTTCTGTATGCAACTGGTAATACATCCTTGCAACATCTACATTCAGCAACAATCATAACCTGTACGAAGACATCCTAGCCTACCTTACAATAGAAATAGAAATAAACAAATAGAGAACAATGAGTTGTTTGGAATTAAGAGAAAAACATTTTTTAAATCAAGAGCTGAACTAAATGTTAAACTCTTTTCCCACAGGTATTTCTACCCCTTGTATGTCTCTCTGCAGCATTATCCTGCTAAAGCCACCTACACAATTCTGTAATTCCCATTTTTCCACCTCTTTATGTTCTGCCTCTGAGGGAGGCTCTGCAAGCCATTAGCCAGCAGCTCAACTCAATGCAAATGTTAGACATGCTGTGAGGGCAAGGGTGGGAGGAAGGAAGACAGAAGGAAAACAGCCACATGAGAGATGCTTCATCACAATAATACCTGCCAGCCTTTCTCCTAAGGACTATGCAGTTTATTCCTCCTCTTCCAGCACACCAGCCTTTCAAATGCCACTGCATACGGCTAGAGACCAGACAAAACTGTTGGATCTTAAAAAAGTAGGTGTGCTATCCCTGGCCCTATAATATGCTCTGTGCCACCCAGCTTGCCCCTGACACTGAAGAAGGAGAGGCAGGAGGGACTGGGTTTGGTTTTCTTTACCACCTTGATGGTGCTCATCCAACAAACACCACGCACTCAGCAGTGGCAATATCCCAACTCTTGAGTTGGCCCTAGATGGCATCCCTCCCTGTACAGACTGCAGTGACCCTCTTTTCTAGGACCCTGACTCTTATTTTCTGCTCTGGGGAGTTTTTTTGAGGACCACAACCATGCAACACTGCTGAGATGGCCTTGCTGGAGCTCAGGCAACCTTACCAGCAATGAACCGCATGGGCAACAGTGAGTCTGGGTGAAGATCAGGCCCAGGGTCAGCGGTTGGGGTCAAAGGCCATCCAGTGATAGCCCAGCAAGACTGCAGTGTCAAGGCAGACCTGGGGCCAAACCCGGGAACTGAGCCTGCTGGTCTGGGTGAGCATCAGAGATGCAGGAGGCTGGGTGCAGGCACAGCTGCCACATAACTGGTCCCTGTTCATGCTGCATCACCTCAGCTTAAAAGCAGCTCCTGAGGGAGAGGAAGGGCACACCGCCGCTTCTACCTTACCCCACAACAGCTCACATCAGTGAGGAGCTGACCCTGCACTCATCCCTCTCAACTCCCTAACTCTGCCAGCAATACTCCTAGGAGGAGGACATGCTCTGGGCCTTGACACCAATTGCCTGGACACATAAATCCCCTTTCTTTTTGGCTAGCTAACAAGATAACACAGGGCAAAACATCTGTCTACAAATCACTCACAACAGCAGCGTGTGCCATTGCTGCTCTCTCTGGGGAGAGGAGGTGGGAGGCAGAGACAGAGAGAAAGATCATCACAACACTATTAAAAACTGTTGCTGTTTTCTTCTGCTCTTGTCCTTAACTCTTCCATATTCTGAGAGGGAATATGTATGTGAGTTTGTGTAAAGATATGTCGCCTCTTCTTTCACTGTAGGTAGGAGGGAACATTACAGATATAGCAGGACATCCTCAGCTATGCATCCTTCTGCTGACAAGGGATTGGGATGATTTTTTTTTAAATGTAAAAAATGAATTAAAAGCCTGGCACCCCTTAAAAGCCACCTATTAAAATAAACAGAAGTCCTGCCATTTGCCACACTAAATTTTGTCATGTGAAATATAATTGTTGTCCTAGTTACACTGAGTGTGTAAGAAATCATTTAATTGAGATTACAGGGGAAATTAAGCTTTTTCCTACCTTCCCTGCAATAAAAAATAGACAAGATCTCTTGAGAAGTGCTGCCGGCCAGAGGATTTAGGATGAGTTACATGCAAAATCCCAGGGTTACTGATCACTATAATCCTAAAAAACAATGAAAAAAGAAAAATGGATTTTATTTGAATGCACCCAAAATTAAAAACAATTACTCCCCTGCCTCTACTGATTATATGGAAAATATAATACAAATTACCAGCTTTTAAAATTTTTGAAATCTTTGAGAAATTCCAGATCTCCTGATTTGGAAATGAGGACACTCAAATACTACCTGCTCAGGGTGCTCTTCATTTTGTTGTTAAAAAAACAACCAATCAAACAAAAACCTTCCAGCAGATGTGGATCAACCACTATTACAAGGAAAACCGGTCTAGGAACAGTCATGGTAGTGCAAACCTTTTAAATCATTGCCCATTAGTAGTATTGCTGCTTGCTAGATATCAATTGATAACTGGCCACTTAACTTACTGGCAAGCTGTCAAATGTAGTCTTTTAACAAGTGATTAATTTAATGACTAGAAAGATGCTCAGACAAGCCAAATAGACTGTATTAGTATTCTGCTAATAA
>VUYV01000119.1:2302047-2337548 GCA_008711295.1 Anarhynchus alexandrinus
AAAAAAAAAAAAAAAAAAAAAAAAAGAAAAAGAGAACAAGAAAACAGAAAGACAGAGAGAAAGAAAGAAAAAGAAAGAAAGAGATGAAGAGAGGAACAGAGGAAGAGAGAAGGAAAGAAGGAAAGAAAGAAAAAAGAAAGAAAGAAAAGAAAGAAAGAGAAGAAGAGAGAAAGAAAGAGAGAAAGAAAAAGAAAGGAAGGAAAGAAGGAAGGAAGGAAGGAAGGAAGGAAGGAAGGAAGGAAGAAAAAAGAAAATACAATGTAGAAATTTCTCTGACACTCTTTTTTTCTCTTCTTTTGCTTCTGGACAGACAAAACAATGTGGATGACTTCTTTTCCAAAGTCTCTTTCAAGAGGACCTAATTTTTGTAGAGGATGTGTTACTAATGGAAATTTTGAAAAATCTCGTATTGAGTGATATCCAGCCAAGAATCTTTATATGGTACACACATTTCAATATCATACATGATTATTAAAAATTAAAACCATTAAACACAACTGAATATTTAAAAACTGAAAATAACCACGATTAAGACTGGGTTTCCTCAGATCCTTCTTTGCTTTATACAAGGCATTGGCTTGAGTCAAATATCTTTATTTTATGCTTAGGCTTCACAGGTAAAACATCCATCTTCCTTGCTGTGTTCTAATGAGCAGCTTCACCAGTTCCTTGTCTCAGGTGACTCCTGTATGGGATGAGTGATCTGTAACACTAATGGCAGATGATGGCCCCGAAAAGATAATTATACTTACTTAAATGTTCTCATTAGGCTTAAAGGTTGACTTGCAGCACTTACACATGCTAAAATATGGTGGCAAAACTCTGAAGATGCAGGCTTGCTAAAATCTGCTTCCCTGCCTTGAAATATCTTTGAATGGAAGGCATCATCACCCCAGTGAGAGCCTGCACTCAAAATAACACTTGTTATCTCCAGATTCGAGCCTGAGAAAAAGTCCAGGTCTCACAAACACTGCACAATACAAAAGACTGAGCATACTTTTTCCTCATTAGGCTGGGCAGTAAAATCTTCATTTAGGTGAAGTTTTGATTTTGCATTTTCCTCCTCTGCAAAGAGATATTTTTAAGGACAGTTGCATAGATATCATAGTCATCCCAAAATTCTCCTCCTTTCTCATTGGAGAATACACAGAACGAGAAGAAAGGAATACAGCTTTATAGAGAGTTGACTCCTGTCACTCTTAGAGGCTGCACAGATTGGGTTTTTTTTAACATCAACACTATCAAGGTCATCAAGGTGGCGAGGGAAAAGGCAGATAATTTATTTCCTGCTGCAAACAAATCTTTAGTATACAATCAGACATTGTTAAAAGAAATAAAAATGAGAGTGGGTTAGGATAGGTCACAGTGACCAGGTTGCCTGGCCTCTTTGCTTCTTGTGTGACTTTGAGCAAACTACTTATCCTCTCTCTGTTCACCCAACGCTTTGTCCATCCATAAAATGCATTATGACAGCAGCTAAGAGAAAGCAACTCCATCAATCGCTTGTTATTAAGTTGGATTTGATGTTTTTAAATGTATACACCAGCCCTTGAGAGTCCTGCCAGCAACCAGATTAGTAACTTCATAATCTCAGAGCAGCATCCAAAATGTATGATTTTGTTCAACTAATTTCTGCAGAAGCGGGAATGTACAGTGATGACTTTTTTTTATCTGAGAAAAAACACATGCCCTCAATTTTCCTTATAAGCCTTACCAAAAGTGGTTTGTTTTCTCATAGCAAGTCCTGGAGTTCCACATATATGGGCTATTTCTGGGCAACAGTAGAGCTATCTTCACAAATAAATATCATTATCCTCAGAAAGGAATGATTTGGGGGAAAAAAATGCTACACACTGAAGACAGCCCTTCTGCTTGCTGTTTTTTTTCTTTGTGGAAGCGTGGTTTTGCAGGCTTTTACTCTGTTTAGTGTCCAACCGTATAGATTCCTTCACAGAGTGACTGATGCTCAGTTAAACATTCGGCAGCCACTCCCCTTCTCCTGGAAGAGAAGAACCTCCTCGGGGAGCAAACAGGCAGTCAAGTCAAGCTGCTCCCACTCTGACAAGCTGAGCTGCTGCCAGCCAAGCATCGCGTAAGGCACGATATGTGCCTGTGCAGTCCTCTCCTCTGGAAGCAGTGCATACTTCTAGTACGCTTTTCTCTTTGAGCTGCATATCTCAGAGCAATCACTGAAGCTAAAATCAAGACAGGACATGACAGGAGATGGATGGAAAAAGCACCTTTTTTGCGGCATACGTTCAATATGATTCTTCTCTGTCTCGCTTTGTTTCTATTGAAACGTTATCCCCTAGTGCTTAATCATTTGATATGTGTCCAACACAGCTGCAGGCTGTAGGACTGGGCTGTCTGTTATTTGATCCCGATGGCTCTTCGTGGGCAATCTTATTTGTTTCTGCCAGCATCCCTGACGAGGCCCTAGGAAGCACAAGAGTAAGGATGACTGATCTAAACGTGTGTGTCCTGCACTTGTGTCATGGCATTTCATGACACAGCCCCTAAATTCACCTTGGGGGAAAGATCTCTCTACTCTATTTAGAATACAAATGTAGATGCAATTGTGCACAACAAAACTTCAGATGAATAAAAAAATTATCAGTCCTTTTCTGAAAGAAGCAGTTTGTCTGCTGCTGTGGTCTCTGCCTAGCAGCCTGGATGGAAGGTGCCCTTCAAAATTAGATGAATCATCATAACTCTGATATCAAGATGGAGTCTCTATCAGTGAAATGTCTTTCTTGATGACAGCAGTAAGAAAACAACCCATTTTCCCCCTGCTTCTCATCCCCTCCAGCATGCTGTGCCTGTTTCCTTTACCGCAGACAGTGTGTTATTCTGCACACAAAGACTCAGAGAAATGTAAAACGTTTTTCCTTTTATAGGCATTTTACAATTGCAGAGCTCAGCTAAACACAGTCTCTCCCTGAAGAAAAGTCTGGGTTTTGCCAGAATTGATGGGGCTGGGCAGAGGACTGCATCTTCATCCAACTTAGAGAGCAACAGTGTTTACTCTAGGGTGTCTCTTGCCTAATTGCTAGAGTAACTAACAATCTGCTTCCCTCTTCCCCCAAGCCCTGTTGAGACCTAGGACTGCTGAGTATATATAGTTTCTTTCTTTTCCTCTCCCTGCTTTCTGCTTAAGTGTTGACTTGTATTCCCCATTTGTGAAATCCCCCTCCGTTTGCCCCACTGGCACATAATTCGTGTTCAGGAACAGACCAGGCTGTCACGCACAAGGTCTTGCAGTAGTAGGAGGCCCTACAATTTAAGAAGCGGTAGCCTTCCTCGAGCCACTAACATGTACAGGCAACCCTCATGCAGCCGCGGAAGGGCTACCAGCAGAACTAAGGCAGACAGGGGGTATATGTGAGTGGTAGGTCTGATTTACTAGGCACAAATAAGGGCATGCCCTACATACTGCACAAACAGATCAGAACTGACTGCACATGCCTAATAAATTGTTCATTTCCTCAAAATGCCATGTCCTAATGGGTATGCAGAGAGACACCTGACAGACTCTGCATTTACAAGAACCAGTTTTGCAAACACCACTTTCTTTCCATCCTGCAAATGCGAGCAGCCGCTGAAAAGACTTGCAGTTTTTCTCTCTTCACAGAAGTCCGGTTCCTGTAAGTAATATTTCTGGTAGGCTATCAGGTTTTATAAGCACAGTGCATTTGAAATAAAAGTGTGGGGCTTGAATGATGGAAAACATGTCTCTACGTTCATCACAGTCATGGTCTTCAAGGCAAAAAATGTAACTGAAGTATTTCTGTCTTCACTGTGGGCCAGCAAGCCCTGTACTTTCTGCACAGCCATCTTCTGTATTACTCGTTAATGTATTCAAGTTTTTCAGCTGAGCACTCTGAGTTCTGTCCTTCCAAAAAAAATAACCAATACCAGAGATGCCTCTGGGGTGATATCAGCCAGGAAACTGTAATTGAGTAGGATCATACAGATTCAAATCAGTTAAGAACGTACCATTGATTTGGTCACTTTCAATTTGTTCTTAAATATTTAGATTTCATTGAATTTTGACAATTTCAGTAGAAATCTCTGAACTGTGAGGTATACCTACAATTGCAAACAGCTCTTTCCTCAGATTTCCTGAATAAAGAAAAATGAATAGTAACAGTGAGCTTCTGGTACCATATCTTTTTCCCTTTGTCCATAATTAGAATGTTCCCATTTACTGCCTTCACCATGAACCTGCTTGCTCACTGAAGTTCCAGACTGCCTTTTGAACATACTTAGGTCTGAAACAGACTTAATATTTTTGCTGACATCAGATAGATTGGCACCATTATTCCATAAGAAACATTCTGTGAAATTACGATTTCCAACTGAGATTATATCCAGATCATTGTCTCTGGAAAGGACTTCCCCTCGAATTGAATATTTCATGCTTCTATTTATCTTGCACCTCTTACTTTACATTACATTAAATACAGATGTATAGCATAGCTAGGATTTTTAGTCTTCTGAGGAACAGGCCACAAAATGTGATGTTACCTGCAGTGTCTTTTGCAGACATATATACATCTCGTATCATAATACTCAACAATAGGAACAAAAAGGATGCTGAAGTCAGCAGGCATGATCTGCCATCTCGTTGTCTATCAAATCAAGACAAGTCAATAATATACACTGAAAATCCAACCTTCTGTAATTAAAATAAATTAAAATGAAGCACATACACTCCAAAACACAGACACACACATATAGGTAAAGAATTTTATACTTTCTATGGAAATCTTTGTCTGTAACTAATTTGAACATTGAAATAAATCACCATGTAAATCCATTAACAAAAGAGAGATTCTGAGAGTTTAGAGAATTTAATCTATATAACATACAGTCCGTATGCTAAATATCAGGATAAGATTAAGTATTTTTATGTTTTTCTACCTTGTAAACAAAAATATAACAATATTTATATTAAGAAATATTTTGTCCACAACATTTCTAGTTCTTTCTCCCCTACAAGAAAAACAATTCTTTTATTTTTCAATAACCACAGCTGCAAATGCTATAATTCAATCAATGGCAGGAGTGCACCAAGGAACAGAAGTCCAAATGCATAAGTTACAGGATAAGCATGTTTACAAATACAGAGGAACACACATCTTACCCGCTTATATACATGACCAACCTTATTTCTGGGTAAGAGAGCATTTCATCCAAAATACAAGTTAGATCACTGGGGTATTGACAATTTATACAGATAAGAGTGGTCGTGAAATGTAGTAACAATGAAGATAATGCATCTTTATATTCTGCTAGACTTAAAAGTGTGACATATTTTTAATCTTTTTTTCCAAGTTGGTTGTTGATAAATTCAATCCCCACAGTCTTTTTCCATCTCCGTACATGGGCAAATAATGACAAGCAGAAATGCCACAAACCCATAATAAAATGTGCCCAAGTTTCCCTGCATTATCTATTTGGACTTAATTTCTCATACCATTGCTGTTCCCACCATCCAAATAACGATGTTTTTTCTCGCCTCAGCAGAGTGAAATCCAACAGTCAGCCTGATGTCATTTCTCAATTTGCCTCTAACACAACAACTTTGGAATAGAGAGTATGATCAGTTTTGAAGTGCATATTCCTGTAGAGGCTCAGCCTCTGGGCTCAGAAGTTATTCATTTGTCCCTGATGTTTTCACATTGGCATAGCCACCTCAAACGAACACACGGCAGTGTCTCTCCAGCTCTGGTGGGCATCCAGTGTATGGTGTCATAACGACTAGTTGTCAAAGAAGGCAAATTTGTGCTGCCGTGGTATCACAGGAATGCCCGTGCCTGGCAGGGCTGAGAGGGACGTCCGGCACGGGACCCCAGCTGCATGATGGGGCGTTCACTTGAGGTTTGGATAACTGGCACTGCTCTGTGTTGTGATGCACAGAGTCTCATGTTTCATGTTCACAGAGGGGACCAAGAGCCTAACAGAGCCATGAGGGTCTGCGGTGCTTTGTGAAATATTTATAGGTCATAAAGGTCTTAACTGGAATTGCGTCCTTTTTACGCAGTTGGCACAAACATTGTGACTAGCCCAAAGAGTGCACTTTCAGAGAGGAGCTTGA
The DNA here is from genome assembly GCA_008711295.1 of Anarhynchus alexandrinus. NCBI lineage: Eukaryota > Metazoa > Chordata > Aves > Charadriiformes > Charadriidae > Anarhynchus > Anarhynchus alexandrinus. The sequence continues at coordinate 2,308,148 of VUYV01000119.1, forward strand.
ATTAAGTTTGATTGCACTCCAAAAGAGCTGTGGTCGGTACTGGGCAGAGTAGCTGGGCAGGGCAATGTTCCCTTTGCAAATCCTCCTATAGATATAGAGGTATAGGTATATATTAGGTATAGAACAAGTAATTAATTCTGCTTCTTGCGCGGGTACATGGAAAAAAGGCAAAGGACAGTGTTGAACATGATTCACCTGGAGATGACACCGAATGGTCTGGTAGGTTTTCACCATGCAGGTTATCAGTATTTCCTTACTCATTCCCATGGGTCCGGGGAGGGCTGCTGGAGCAGCCATAGGAGGAGATATCTTCTTCCATAGGAGAAGATAAAGGTCCTGGGGCAGGTGATATGGGTAACATAGTCTACTGGTGAAAAATGACAGGCCTGGTCCTGCAGACTAGTCTGTGGGGCAGATGTCCTTTCTTTTCAAAAAAAGGAAGAGCCCTTACCAAGAGCGGCATCCTGCTCCCTGCTCGTCTCTGCATGGCATTGGTCCAGTCTTGGCTAGGCTACAGTTTCACACGCTGGTTCAGCAGCAGCGTTACACCATGTTACGCTGCACTGGAGAATACAGGACAACCACAAGCCTGAGCTGTGCTTCTGCTTCGCAGGGGTGACTGGCGTTCAATATAGATGCTGCAGTTACACCGGATGAGCAGGTAAATTAGATAGCTGCTGGATTTTGATTCTTTTAACCTTACTCCATCAATCATCTACAGGAACTAGCAAGAGAATGAACAATTATGAAACCTGAATAAATGCACAGTACTCTATTCTAATTACAGAGGTATTGCTCATCTCATAATACATTTTAAAACTTAGCTTACATGCACATCTGATTTTCAAATCTTTTTTCTTTGTAGTTTTGATCTTTTCCAATATCCGTGGCCTTTTTCTTTTACACAATTTAGCAATTTGTCATCAACAGTTGCTGTCCCAGTCACATGCAGCAGTTAAACACTGCAGCTCGATCTTAAAGGCATGAATAGCTCTGTGACCACCAACAGCACATAAAAGTTACTCCTACCAAGCTGTACAAAATGCCCAATGATCTGAACTCAACTGGCATTTCCTAAGACAACACAATTTTCTTACCTTCTGTAGGATTTACAATAAACTCCCTCATGCCTTTTCATTTTTCCTTAGTATCCAGGAAAAGATGAAAACTAACTAAAGGCTAAAGTTTTAAAAAGTTTCTTTTGTTCAAGGTGGGTCAGTCACCCCAGCCGCCTTTACCCCTGTGAACTGCTCGCGAAGCAGTTTCTCTCCCCAGTGTCAGTCTGACATTAAAGTTTCACCTTTTTCTGGGGTTTTTGGGGGGCTTTGCCTTAAACATTAGGCTATAAATGGAAATAGCTTAGCACCTACTTCGTGAATAGCTGGCAGTCTGCACAGCGGGGCATGCACAGCTGACTAGACACAGCAGCCCCATGACCTGTTTCACTATAAATCATTCCCACACCTCGGCTGGAGCCTTCATGGTTTTAAGTTTCTAAATCTCCAGAAACAGGCCCAGCTACCTAACTTCATATGTTTAAAACCTTTAAACCTTGGCCTGAATTGTGACTCCCGTGCATTATTTCACACTTACCCAGTAGACTAGCTATTTTTCGTTCCTGGGGTGAACAGGTTCCTGCAGCTCTGGGATGCTCGGGGCTCGCTCCACAGCAAAGCCTCAAGGAACTTATGGCTTTGACAGAGGCAAGAGAAAAGAGCCTGGGATGTGGCAGGCCAAGGATCAGACTGTTCCTCTCCTGGAAAGGGTTTGAACCTACCTTTTAGGAGAAGGCCCTCACTGTAACACGTAGACACCGGACATTATTTTCTCCTTTTCCACCTGTAATTTGAAATAAAAGACCTTTAATTCTAGCCAAAAACTCATGGATTTTGCATTCCAGGAAAGTGACTCCCTGCAGCTCACAGTTAGGGTCTCACATCCTTGAAAATGCCAGTTTTTAAGCTCATCCATCACAGTGACACATCTAACTGGGCGGTGTGACCTGTGTGCTGAACTGGGGTTTTGTGAATCCCGTTCTCCAAGCTTTCAACAGCCATCAGGGAAGGGAGCCCCTGAGCCAGCTGAGACTACCTCCGCTAAAGTCAGACACCACAACACAGCTCTAAACTCTACTGATATACATGAGAAATGTTTGCACGTCCAGAACTGTATGTTTTAACTATATCAGTTTAAAAAATAAGTACCTGAACAAAATCGCTGTAAAATTCGCATGCCCATTAATTCTGATAGACAAAACTCATTGTGGAAACCTGCATGAACACTCATTTATGAAAGTTAATTGCTCACAAGAGCTGTCATAAGTGTTCAAAAATGCTCTTTTTAATTTTAGCACAGAATAATTCATAAACAAGGACCAAGAACACAATAATATTTAATTCATTGCTTGCTTATGGATAACACCTGTCACATAGGGCTTCTTATAGTATGGTAAATCCACAGTGTAGTCATTGCAAGAAAAATCCTTCTGTCTATTCTCTAATCTTACATAGTTTTTTCAAAACGTTAACAGTGTGGAGTGAGCTGATTAAATGTTGAATATTTCCTTGTTGTTTCCAACTTATTATCACAAAAAGGTAAAATTCATTAAATACACTGTGTAAGTAATCTCTGTTGGTAAAAATGCATGAAAATATCTGTCTTGAGATATCTGATCCAAACTATGAATAATTTTAAAATCCATTGATTTCATATAAAGTTTCTTTCTGTGATTGCATTTTCATCTGGATCATAGATTTTAAAGCCAGAAGGCCCATTATAATTGTCTAAACTGATTTTCTGCCATAAAACCATAAATTACTTTTCTCTCAGTTAATACAGCTACTTGGGATTGAACTAAAACTTATATTTTTAAAAGCCTAGCCCATGATAATTTAATGATTTCCTGAGATAAGGTACCACATCTCTCACTAAATAATTCCAGTGGTTAATTACATACGCAGTTGTTATTTCCAGTTTGAACCTGCCTCATTTCTATTTCCAGCCACTGAGTCTAGATTTTGTTCTAATCTTCAAGATCAAGACTCTAAGTTTTCAGAACATATTCCTTAAAAGTTTAAAAGTTTTGCAGCTGAAATCTTCTTCAACAAATATCACTGAAGCCATCTTCCTTAAATGTATTCACTCAGAATGTCAATGTGGGTTATCATCAGATAAAGATCTCCTACCAGTATTATCATATTAATCTAATTTTCTATACACCAATGCACAATTCTTATTTCTTTTGTCTTGGTTCTTCAACATTGCTCTGTTTTGTAACACAGTTTACATATTTCAATATAGAGATGTGCCATTGGATGTATTTTTGTTGTAGTGGTACTAATATAAAATGCAGTCTTCCGCTAATACTTATCTAAGGAACCAGATGTTTTATTAAGCAATGTAAATCCTAAAATGCAGCTTACAATTTTCCCATTTTAACTAGTTAAATAAGAAAACATAGAACTTTCTGGAAACACAGATCTGGAAAACCCAATATTATGGCCTTCCTGAGAATAATTTAACCAAAAATTCTCTCCTGCTTCCTTTTTTTTTTTTTTTTTTTNAACATTTTTACATTTTAGAGTCATCCTCCTTTTTCACATCAGAATACTTCAAAATTTTCCCAACAAATAGTTTAACAAGTTCTCCCAAGAATTTTTTTTAAAAAAGGAGGGAGGGACTGTGGTTCAAACTCTTTCACAGCTCAGTTTCTGTTTGTATTATCCTATATTTCTTGTGGGGATTTTTTTTTCTATCATCTGTTTAACCAGCCTGTTGTTTTTCTCATTCAGTCCTTTGTACTTACTTCACGCAACCACTTTATATATTTTCAGTATTCCTTTATTCATTCAGCAGAAATATTTACCCTTTTAAAAGAAAAAAATTAAAATCTCTTATCCTTTATGCACTGTGTCACAGTCTCTTTGTTGTTTTTTTTTTCATTTTGAAGAGATGGCATTTCTTGATAATCTTTATGTTAAACTAGTTTGTGATGACATTTTGAAGTACTCACTGCTGTTCCCATCATCCTGTCAGAGGTCTTATCAGCGTTATCCTTTAAATTGGTTTCAGCCTTGATATAAAATGTAAGTTGAATATTCAAGCAGATGGCTTTAGTACATACTGAAAGTGGAATAAATGTACATCCTTAATTCATTAGAATTATATGCGTAAGAAGAACATAGTTCCTCAGACAGTCAGAGCTGTTTTCCTACTGTCAAGTAGCAACCAGGGATATTGTATTAGGGCTATACCCATTACACACCCATGCATACTCCAGAAAACTCAAATTATGCTTTTTCCTTCAGCATAGATTTTTGTGTATGACACACATAAATCTCATCGCCTTGGTATATTTTAACTGTGGGGAGCACATTTACTTATTTAACAATGAGGAACAAAAGTACTTCTGTAACTCATTAGATGAGATAAAAACATCAAAGTTACTAGACGTCAAAAATCCAGAAACCTGATTTCCTGTGAGTACCTAGGGCAGATGGGCACTCAAAGAGGCTGAATCTCACCTGAATAAACTATACCAATTCTGTTCAAGTGAAGAGGCACTAAAGTTGTGGCAGTTGCACTCGTTTTCAGGTCATTTTATGCTGTCATATCTTTGTCAGAAGTGCAAATAAACATTTGGCCCAATAAGTAACAACTGTTCTCTAGTAGACTTTCTTCTGGTCTTGGTGGAAGTTAGCCACACAGAGAGTTAGTCCACAGCTGATCACACTCCTTACTTTTGCCATTAGCCTCCAATTTATTCAGCTCCCATGAAGAGCAGATGAACTGACAGAGAATACTGGGAGTTATTCTTCCACCCACACACCAGACACACATACTCTGACCTCTCACCAGAAAAAATAAGAAGATAATTCTGGTTTCTCAGATGGAGAAAACAACTGGTGGATACATATTCTTGATGGAGTATACTTCAGTAAGAATAAGTAAGTCAACTTTGACCTTAATATTAGAAAATAAGGCTACAATGAATTCATAATTCTCAATATGATAGCTTACCAAAGTGACTATGCTTGACAGTAAAGAAAATAAAGTCTATCAATAAAATACCTTTGGCAGGGAAAAGTAATAATCCCAAAGTATAAAATCTCTGTTTGTCTGGTGTTTGTTTAATCACAGACTTCAGCTGCAACAGAAGGAAGTACTGATGATACAATTTGGTAATTTTCTCCTCTAATCTTATCTCTGTTGAAATAGAGCTGACTTCATGTTTGGATTCTGACTGAAGTGCCTCAATCACAGAGCAATTTATAGCTCTGCATTTTCATTAGCTTTGATGGAGTTATTTCCAATTTGTGGTGGCATGAGCTAAACACAAACTGGGCTTTAAGGCTGTTCTAACTCAAACAAATCATGGTAAAAACTTTGAGAACTGTAAATGTTGATATTCCTGCAGAATACACAACTGAAGAACTCCTTCCTTTTCACTCTCTGTCACTGGAACAGAACTTGAAGTTTTCTATCCCTCCCTTTTTTTGCCTTTTAGTTTTTTCTTTCTATTTAGGGATGTGTTGGATGCAAAGTAGCATAATAATAGCAACAGCTATTAAGAGATGTTAACATCGTTAATAATCACAACAACAAATTCATGCCAATTAATAGGTCACAGTGGTGTCAAATATTCATTCCTTTGTAATAGGTTGCCTTTTTTTTTTCTTCATTAGTTGTCATAACTGAGAAAGTGAACTACTTGGCAAAGACTAGAGAGTTGCTTACCTAACTAACCAGCAAACAGGAGGGGAAGCAACTGGGAGTTTCACCAAACGGGTTTGTGGAATGGATTTTAGGAAGAATTAAAAAAGCTGATAGCATGAACACCTCTCTTCTAGAAATCTCTTCTGTCAGGTTTGCCTCGGCCATCAACTATGAAGCCCATATCCATGTGGGAAACAAAACTCTGATGAAATTTAAGGAGATTATGGTTCAATTTATATGCCTGTGAAAATCATGGAGGGAAAAATATCCAGGGTGACAGATTGTTCCTGATGCTCTTTCTGATGAACCAGGAGTCCCCACTGAATGGGTCCTCAGTGTCACCTCACCGAGTTGTCATTTTCCATCAGCTCACTCAATGCTGGTGGCACCAACAACTTGCTCCACAGGTTCCTAGCCTGACCAGCCTCCTTGTTTTCTTCTTTAAGATTTTGCATTTTCCCATGCTGATGTCTTCCATCTTGAGTCCTTGAGCAACTTCCTCTCAATGATAATATCTGTCTGTAGTTTTACCTTTCTTCCTTCCAGAGACTGTCACTGTTCATTTTCAGTCATTGGGGCCAACTTTTGCAGTTGTGCCATATCACAGCTGGACCTTGTTTCCTTGGTGTGTGGGCAGTGAAACTCTGGGGAAGGGAGGCTTACAGCAGTGGCCACAGATGGTTAAAGGTGCAAGGGATAGCTGCTGCCTGTGACAGGGGAGGAAAAGCCATGCGCCCTAAAGATTATAAGATCAGAGCCACAGCCCTTAGTAGGAAACAAAGTGACTCCCTTCTGAAAGGAATGGAGAAACCTATCTGCCAAACAGATCTGTCACCATGGGAGATGCCTCAAGGCCCAGAAGCCCACATCTGACAGGTTACCAAGGCTCATTTGCAAAACTATCAAACACTATTATTCGTGTTGACACTAATGATACGGTCAGAAGTACTCCTGAGCAAATAGATGAAAAGTGATTCTGCAAGCAGAGCTGAGCTACAGATATCAGGACAGATGACTTCAATAAACTCAGAACTGGTAGGTAAACCTCACAGGAAACGAGTTTAAGGGGCAAAGGACTTAAGGAAGAACTTCCAAGTCCTCAGAGAAATGTTACTGAGGACACAAATAGAAAGTCCATTCAGTGGAAAACTTAACCATGAACTCTTCATTGTCCTCAAACACAAAGAAAGATTTGTGAAGTTGGCTAGATGACTGCTTGCTGTTCCTTCAAACTCACCATTCTTTAAAGCTACTTTTTCCTCTCACTTTCTTTGCACTATAGGGATTCATCACAATCTGAATCAGATATTTCAAAAGAGATTGCATGAACTTGCATATTTCTGGACTATAAAGGAACCCCGGGATGCCTAAATGATGACATCTCCATGTAGATTACTGAAATGATGTGGGATGAATCTTTTTCACTGTGCCACATTCATATGTCTACAGGATCCCGGTGAATGCTGTCACTCTGGAATGTGCAAACTGTAACTTTCCCACTCCGTTAAGGATTACTTATATAAAATGGTGTAACTACAATACAATGACAGTTGCATTTACAAAAAAATGGCTTAATGGCTTATGGTTAAGAACATTATATTGAATATAGAAAACATCTGTCCCAGGCACTGTTTACAGACTAACTGCTTCATTATTAAGGCAACAATTTATTTAGGTGATGGTAGGAATCAGAGAAATTTTCAGACAGAGTTGGCAAAAAATGAACACAGTCCTTACATAAGATAATAGTTCTTACATGACATAATAGTAAACTTTGCTTAAGATAGAGGGAAAACTTGAATCAGGAATTCACATCAATATTTTCAAGCTTGTATACCCAAGTCAGACATCTCCATATACGCCTTTATTTTAAGAATTGGTGAATACCTCCAGATTTTTCAGGTTTAAGTAAGAGCTGTGAGCGCTCACCACATTCATCCGTCTACCCATCTTTTGCTGCCAACACTTGGGTTTCTGTGTATATCCTTAGGCAGATTGGAAGAAGCTGGATATAGTCTGAAGATCTTTTTCTTAATTGCCAGCTGGAACAATATAGTACCAATGAAGACAGCATATCTCTTACAAATCAAAACCAAAAGCATGTTCTGAATATTTTCACAAAACTCCACTGCAATTAAAATGGGATGTAAAACTATCGGCTATATTTTCATTAAGTTTCAGTATATTAAAATTATTTTTCCCCTTACATGAAGTTCCAACCAAGGAAGAAATTCAGGACACAGAATTGTCTTTTTCAGAACATAAATTTTGCTGACAACTGGTTGTTGAATTTTCCCCCATTTCCTTATCTTTTCACAGCACGAATATTCCTAGTACTGTCTCCAACACATTCTCTCACAAGTACTGTCAGTTTGATTTAAGAAAGCAAGGCTCTTTTCAACTCCATTGCCCAGAATAATCCCAAGCTCTTTTACACCACAAAATACACTGTGTGGAAATGCAGATGTTTCATCTTGTAGCAGAGAGCAAGTGTTTATGTGCAAGGCTGCAACCAGTATCATCACCTTAAGAGTACACCTTAAGCTGAGTTTTCTCTCTGTCATAGGTACGTTTGCACGTGCACTTTGTCTTTTGAATGACTTTATATGAAAGCTTGCTTAATAAGCAGGATCATATAGAAAAATAGCAGCTTCTAAAACTGTCTGTGTTGGAAAGCCCTTTCTGTGGTTATACCCTTACAACCCCTCAAAGCAACGTAGAAAACTGATAGCAGACAAGGGGGGAGGGAAGGTAGGGCTCAATTTACAGATTACTGTGCTTTCGTTTTTTCCCCTAAGAGTTTAAAAAAACTAATTTTGTACTGCCACTGCACGTACTGTTAAAATACCTATTGTCTATCAAAGTTTTAATTCTCTAGTAGGTGTAAGAATAGAAATAAGGGAAATGAAAAAAAAAGACTGTTCATTTAAGGAAGACAAAGAGAGGCTAAGGAAATAAGATGTCATGGACTGTGTCTTCATCAGGTACCGTCAGTGCTTTTGAGAGCAGTATAGTGCTATTTAAAACCAGAAATAATTTAGCTTGTCAACAAATAGATGTTTTTCCTGCCTTAGGTCTAGAAAGAAACAAAAAAGGGAAATCAAAGAGCAGACTGAAATTATTTTGATTAGCAGACACTCTATTACATGTTTCTTACTGCTCATGTAAAACAATTTCTAACTCCTATTTAAGCCATTAGATCACCCTCTTAAATGATAGTTCCTTCCATTTCAGCCACTCATTCCCATAGTGAGACCAGCAACTCTCGTTTGATTTGAATCATGTCTTGTGTTTGACTAATGTAAAAGTTTCAGAGAGACATCCAGCTTTGATTTAAAAATAGCAAGAGATATGACACTTGTCTTACAGCATCTTCCAAAGCTTAATCATTGTCATTGCTTGAAACTCTGAATTTGTCTGTTTTTTGCTTTCAGCTGCTGAATTAGGGAGGCATTCAGGATGGTAGTCAGTGAGTCTAACTGTGCCCCAGGGAGGAAGTCTCCCTGGGCTCTGTCTCCAGGAAGAGATAGGACCCTCCTGGGAGCAATTCGGAGCACCAGAAGTTTGTCTTCTGCTCTGATTGTCCCCATGAGCATACTATCTTTCTATATAGAGATTGGAGAAAAAGCCTTTAGAAGCAAGGTCCTGGGCTGAGAATTAACCTGTGCAAACATCACACCCTAGAGGTCCATATATTTTTCCATGGAAGTACATGTACACTGTAATCAGGTTGCCTTTAAGTCCACTTTTTAATGAGACAACCAGGTTGAACTACTTAAACGCCACTTCCATCTCTCCAATCCACTATTTATTTGGCTTTTCATTGGAATTTTTAATTTAGTTGGTATCAGAAATATATACCGATCTCATTGAATGATATCATTGATTATTTCATTTATATGAAAATTCATCAAACTTGTACAAAGAGACAACTTGATGCTTCTTATTAAATTCCTACTTAGCCTCCTTGTCTAAACATTCAGGACACCCAAAAGTCAATTTGCTTTTTCAGGCTTTGTTTTTTTTTTATATCAGCACAGGGAGGTCAAAATTACTTTCTTCCTCTGGTGGTCCTGAATTTTTTTCAGAGAGAGAAGGCACAGTCAGAGGACACCTCATGAACACGTTTACTTTGAGGCCAGACAAAAGGTTCATTTGAACTTACATCATTCAACACAAACCTATGTCTTTTATAATCTTTATTCTTATATCTCTTGCTTGCCTGCAGTAATGTCTAACTCATCTCCCAGTCAAGATTTTTGACATATCTAATCTACACATTCACTGGGGTAAATTACATCAGCTATTTCTTGTTTCACATTCAGTGAACATTGAGGACAACTCAGCACATTCTACTCTTTAAGTTGTATTTTGGAGTCGTTATATTCTCCATTAGCTTTCTCTTTTCCAAACTAAACAAGTTCAGTTTTTTTTCTAGTTTCCATTCTTCAGATGGCTGTGTAACCTGATTTCCCTTTTGTTGTTGCCCATCTCCAACATGGGAACCTGTCTGCCAAAGTACTGTGCCCACAGTACTCTTCATAAAGCCTCTCAGGTACTGGGTAAATTTGAATGGAAACGATTCCTTCACGCAGTTTATGTTGCTGTTAATATATCCTGGACTGACGTGATTTTTTTTTTTGTGGCATTTATTTTTGCTTTTCACAGCAGCATTATATTTCTGACTCTTATTCAATTTGTGGTAATTATTATTCCCAGATCCTTTTCTGCAGTAATGCTGCCGAGACAATGAGTCCCCATTTTGTATTTATGCATTCCATTTCTCCTTTCTTACGTGAAGCACTTCGCTTTTGTCTGCACTACTTTATTCTTGTTGATATCAAACCATCTCTCTAATTTAACACAGACATTTTGAATTTACATCCTATTTTTCAGTACTTGTGAGGCAGGAAGCCATCCATAAATTTTACAAATCACTTCTAATGAGAGGTCAAAGTCATTAACAAAACTGTTCAGTAATACCACATCAAGACAGACCTCTCTGGTACTTACTGGAAATGTCCTTCTTGTCTGACACTGAACAGCTGATAAACAGTCTTAGAGTATAGTGCAAAATGTCCTATTTCTTATGTGCTTTTCAGGCAATCACCCATTTCACTTTACGAGAGATTTCAGCAAACAGAGCCCTATGACAAACAGAAAGGAAGAAGATACCATAAATAGTATAGGAAGATAAGAATAGAATATTTGCAACATGTAGCAGCTCATGGTTCATTTTAGTTTATTACAGAAATGCAGTTTCTGTGATAAAAGCAATGAAAAACTATGAAAGCATTTATATAAGGAATAGGTAAACATAAGTGTTTCCCAGTTACTACTATAGGATGGAAAAAACAACACTGCTCTAGAAATAATGAAAAAGTTATTAAAATGATCCATATTGTATCTGTAGAGGAACTATCTACAAATTCCACTTTTTATCACATGTGATTGCAAATATGTTCAGCTATTACTTCCAGCCACTTCTTGTTCTTGTCCACTGCATGGGCTGTCAGAGTATCAAGAAGTTCAAAAACTAGTTTTTCCAAAGTGCATACACATCTCTGGAGAGAATGGAAATGGCATTACGGCTAACATTGTTTCTTTCTAATAGTATTCTTCTGCCTCAGTGTGCAAAATCAGTAAAAAGTTAATACAGCGTTACAGGAATAATGGCCCATGTTTGCCTAAGCACAAAATAGTTAGTTTAGCTTTCCTCTGAAAAGATCCGGAGTGGTATTATAAACAAAAATCTAATAAATTACTGTAATGGACTTTATAGTTGATTTTGGGAAATTATAATCATCATAATGAAGTCATAACCCAGGCCTTGGTTTGTTTAAGCATGTCTTTCTGTATCTTTTGTTTGGAAATAAAGTACTATTCCAGTAGCAATTTATTTTTTTTTCAGTTTCTCTGGAAGAGCAGTGAGTGAAACACACATTATTAATTCTGAAATATGATTTGACAGAACATCAGCTGCACAGCTTTCTATTGGCATCAACTCATCCTGCCAGTGTGTGCAATCATGTTTCGGGAAAGACGTATCTGATGAAACCCCTGAGCAAACCTGCTTGAAACACTGTTCTAATTTTTTAAATTGATATGCCTAAAATATTATCTTCTCTAATTTTAATTTTAATTACCAAAAGAATTATTTTTATAAGTTTATCTCTATGGTTTACATTTGATAAATACATGACTTAATATTGTTGAATTTTATCCATGCCATCCCCAGTTCATTCCTATAAGCATGTATGCACATGCGCATACAAATATAAGCTTACAAATAAATACACATACTTATAAATGTCTAAATGGTGGGTGTCAAGAAGATGGGGTCAGACTGTTTTCAGTGGTGCCCAGCAACAGGACAAGAGGCAACCAAGCACAAACTGGAACACAGGAAATTCTGTCTGAACATAAGGAAAAGCTTCTTTCCATGGAGGGTGGCAGCGCACTGGCACAGGCTGCCCAGAGCGGTTGTGGAGTCTCCTTCTCTGGACACATTCAAAACCCACCTGGATGTGTTTCTGTCCAACCTGCTCTAGGTGAACCTGCTTTGGCAGGGGGGTTGGACTACATGATTTCCGAAGGTTCCATGCTGTGATTCTGTGATATGCATACATACTTTTAAATAACTGTCCACATATAATTATATACACCTGTAAAACATATATGGTTTTATATTTTTGCATATATAAAGTATAATTATATAATTANAGTGGTGCCCAGCAACAGGACAAGAGGCAACCAAGCACAAACTGGAACACGGGAAATTCTGTCTGAACATAAGGAAAAGCTTCTTTCCTTTGAGGGTGGCAGAGCACTGGCACAGGCTGCCCAGAGTGGTTGTGGAGTCTCCTTCTCTGGACACATTCAAAACCCGCCTGGATGTGTTTCTGTCCAACCTGCTCTAGGTGAACCTGCTTTGGCAGGGGGGTTGGACTACATGATTTCGGAACGTCCCATGCTGTGATTCTGTGATATGCATACATACTTTTAAATAACTGTCCACATATAATTATATACACCTGTAAAACATATATGGTTTTATATTTTTGCATATATAAAGTATAATTATATAATTAGCAATATATTTGCAAATGGTAACCTGGTTAGAGAGAGATTAAGGCAAGAACTACGAGGCTGGCCTGTCATTCAGTTAGTAAGAAGAATAAGGAACAGTGTTCAGAATTGCTGAGAGACTAAAGAATTTGGAGATAAAAACTAGGTTTATGGTTATCTTTGTGTATTCAAAGGAATCAGCCCAAACTGCCTACAACCAGGAGGATAAGATCCTGATGAACAGATTAGGTCAAGTCCACTACACCTGCTTTGGGAAAAACAAGATCAATGAAACAAATGATATTTTTTTCTGAGGGGATCCTTTGTTCTGTGTTTAGAACATGAAACAGCAAAAGAAAACCTCTTAGCCCCATGCTAACAACATAGAGATGAGATATCATTAACCTGCTGTCTGTAAAAATATTATAGTAAAGGTTAATGCTATATATATTACTGCTACATATTAATATCTAGGAAGGTTTTAAAAATACACATAGTAGTCAACTAGAGATTGTCCTCTTTGAGTGCTTTTCTAACTTGAAAAACAGAGACAAACCACTCTGACATTACTATGGTCTTAAGAACACTTAATGTGAAAGTGAACTGAGTATTTGCCACCAGAAAAACATGCTGTTTTAGAAGAATTTGAGATCCATGTGGTAATAATAATAATAATAGCCTGCTTAGCTTTACTAAAACATTTTTATTAATTCATTACAGTTCGTTGCAAAGATCAGCTTCAATATTAAATCATAATTATAGTATATGCCAGGTGAATGCTATTCTCTTAAATTAATTACCATAGAGATGGCCTCATAATAGTCTATGATAAAGAATTAATTTGTTTTTGAAGATCTATATGTTTCCATTAAATGTGAATCAATAAGACTTCAGAGTAAATAATTAAAATGTGAGGTGCCTTTTTCAAGCAAAACGGAAGAATAAAAGCCTACCTAAGGTGAAATGACAGAATTTCTCTAAGTAGCAGACCTCAATTTTAACACTTGGATTATGCCATCCTCCCTGTTCAGAGAAGTAGCTTTGTTGGCTTCTGTCATTTCCCTACTAAGTGCTGATCAGTACAGGCTCTTTGCTCGGTGTCCTCTTTGGAAAAGGGTGAAGATTAGAGCCTGAGCAATTATCTGACAGGATCTCTTGAAAGTGCAGATTAGATTTGGTGAAAAGACACAGGAGACAACTCCTGGTTAAAACACTTACTGCCTCTAATAACCTAAGTAACAGAAAAGTTCTCTACTACTGAATAATATTTTCCACTACCTGACATCTGAATTTAATGAGAGCTATGGATATGGATATGGATATACTCTGCCTTATGTAGGCATCCAGCCGTTGCCTAAATATTAGGTCCTTAGTAAAACAATATTTGTGAAGGCAATTCCTGGAGAGTCTCCAGTTCAGCCACTGAAGGAGTAGTGCTTGAAGAGGTCTTCAGAGGAAGAACCTCTTTACCAATTTTTAGATGCACAGGACCTCCTTCTGGAAGTCTTAAAGTACAATCCCCACTCCACCTCCATTTTCAGTACAGAGAATGTGTACTGTGCACTTGCACAGAAAGAATTGTTTTAATGGGCACTGACCGTGTAGACACATGCCAGTGGTGTAACTCGGGCAGGAAGTGCTATCATAAAGAGACTTCATGGCAAGTGGCTACTGGAGCATCATTACCTAGATCTGGTAAACAAAAAAGTTACGGTGGAGATGAACAGGACAAGGTAGGCAGACTGGGCCTCAACTTGTGGTTTGATGCCATGAAAAAAAAGTGAATATGTCTAAAAAAATTTCTCACAGAGCTCTAGTGTAGTAATAACAACAGTCACTTATCACATTCAGACTATTATGATATGTTAGTCAACACTCCAATGTCAGTGGAAAACGAGACAACCAAATCATGTGGGAGTTAACTTCTTCAGCAACCTGGGACTTCCAGGCATTGGCATCTAAGTTGTGGGATTTTTTAAGAAATTAAGGCATCTAAAGATGCAGATAGAAAGTTTTCAGAAGCACCTACCATTGCAGACCTTTCTGAAAACTGTATTTAGGTACCTGAGCATGTGGCTTCTTTTTCAGTGCTCGTGAAATCTATTGGCTTAATAAGGTGGACTGGTGAGAGCAATTAGGTGCCAATACATTGACTGTAGGATTATAGGACCTTGATATAACTCAGGTTGGAAGGAAACTCAGGAGGTCTCTAATCCAACCTTCAGCTGTGATCAGACCAAGATGCTCAGGGTTTTATCCAGCTGAGTCTTGGACACCTCTAAAGTTAAAGACTGCACAACCTCTCTGGGCAACCTGTTTCACTTCCTGATCATCTTCATGAGGGAAAAAAGCTTCTCCTCAGCTTAACCTAGTGTATTCTGAACATCAGTTCTTCAGCTTGTAGCCACTGCCTCTTGTCCTCCCTCACTCCACTGTAGACCACCTGGCTTCATCTCAGTAAGGCACTGGAGCGCTGCTAAGTCCCTTCAAATAATTTTTTCTTGAAGCTGAATGAGCTCAGCTCTTTCAGCCTCTCCTTGTAGGACAAATGCTCCAGCCTCCAATCATCTTGGTGGCTCCTTGTTCAACTTTCTTGAGTTTGGGTCTTTCTTGTATTGGGGTGCCAAAAATGGGTAGATTATTAAGGTGTACAATTTCAAATATTTATGTCTGAGAACAACCTTTTCTGACGCCTAGCAATCCAGTATTTCCCAGTTCTTTGCTCACAATGCTAGACCTGGCCTATGTAGTGCAAATGGGTCTATGCCTAAAATGCCGCAATACCTATTTGTAATCAAACCAAAGTTGTACAAGATAGTTCACGTGGAAAGATGTTGTGTTCCACAGCCCTGCGTGAATTTCAGTTGCATTCAGAACAATATCTGTAAGTTAAAAGCATTCAGTACAGAAATGTTTACAATAAAGCTAGGCAGCGAGGGAAATAACTAAACATAAGCTGGAGAAAGCGTGGCAAGCCAGCCTCATTCAAAATTCTGTTTTTTCTCAACCAGAAATAGAGTGGTGAAGAAAAGAAGACTGAGCACCTGGGAAGCACTGCCTGTGGTTGTACTGCACTGTGCACGTCACTGGGGATTTGGATGAACGTTCAGTCAGAAGTAACACAGATGAATGCCTCTCTGCCCAGAGAGGTTGTTGAGGCCCTATCCCTGGAGGTGTTCAAGGCCAAGCTGGACGTGGCCTTGGGCAACCTGGTCTAGTGGGAGGTGTCCCTGCCTATGGCAGGGGGGTTGGAACTCGATGATCTTCAAGGTCCTTTCCAACCTAAACCATTCTATGATTCTATGATTCTATGAATACGTGCTCTAAAGGCGTCTAAAAGCTCTGGTGTATATTCAAGTTATAAAGGATTAAATAAGTACGCAAAATTACTTGCCTTTACAAGTGACATGCTGTATTCTGTGCTCAGAATGAAAAGTTCTCAGCATTTGGATTCTGAGCAAGCTGTTAACTTATTTTCACCCTCATTAAGTGCACACCATACCTCCCTTTTTCTCAGCCCAGCATGGACTGAGAAGACTTCTATAGCCAGATTGCTACACTTACTGTACAGCATGAGCACATGTATACTCACTTTTTCTACTGAGAACAAAATAATAATTAAACAAGGACAATATAAAAAAGAAACAAACAGAGAGAGAGACTAAACTGAATTATTACTGCCCTAAACATAAATTCCTGCTCTGCAATAATCAGACACTCTCTGCCTGATTCTTTGAGCTCCCTCAGCAGACAACACCTTCACTTCTGTGCCCCAAGTTTTGTACGTAGCAAAGCTGTAGGCTCCATTTCTCTCTCAGCCTTCTGGAATACATCCTTGGACTGAGGAGAATGAAGGAGGCTGTGCAAAGTCAGTGGCCAACACATCTGATGCTGAAAAGAAGACGACAAAAAATGTTTGGAACATCTTAGTTCCTCAACAATTTGAAAAAGCTATCACTTCATTACCATATAGCCTAGTCTTAGATTTTTCAGAGAGAATATTTTATTCTCTCAGAAAGCAAAGAGATTGGTAAAATCATTGATAAAACAGAAACAAGATCAAACTTAAGGAAGTGTAAGAACATTGTGAAGTGTTTTATCAGCATTTTTCATGCATTTCTGTAAGGAACTACGTGGGCTCAATGGCTGCAAGGAAACAAGTAGAAACGTATGTATGAATCAGAATTGCTACCAGTTGAGTAGGTGTTGGCCAACTGTTTTTCTGAGTGTAGAACTTAGGCATGTAAAAGTATCTTTTAAAAACATCTTATAGGCTTGGGAAAACTATGGAAATACATATCCACTTCAGAGGTCTTAAGGACATATCTACGATCTCTGAATTTTAAGCAGTATAATCAAAACCCCAAGCAAGCTTTAATGACTGATTTCTTTTACAGTGTTTTATTTTTTTTTTTGTACTCAATGTACGGGAAGTCATTATTTTATTATTATGGACTAGAACTTTAGGAGGACTTGGAGGGGGTGGGGGTGGAATATGATATATCTCTCCACTCACTTCCCTGTCAGAGGAACTCAAATTGTTTTACATTCAGAGTAGCCTATGGTGAGTTTTTCAAAGGTACAGTAGTCCATCTACCTAGAGACTTAAACAGAATCAAGACAGGGAAAAGAAGTTGGGGAAAAGTTGTCCCTGTGTTCGGCAAGGACAAGACTACTCTTCAGCAGTGTAACTCCATTGGACTGACCCTGGCAGACCATTTGCCTGCAGGTATCCAGAACGCAATCAACCATGCTTACACACTTTGTATATAAGTGCATGTTCACCAGTGTTGGAATTTGTTAAGATTTCTGGAACTCACCAAAGATTGATCTCAGCTACATTTATGAATAAATGCTGACCTCGTGTTGATTGATTTCATATTTATATAAGTTGTGGAGTCTCCTTCTCTGGAGACATTCAAAACCCGCCTGGATGCATTCCTGTCCAACCTGCTCTAGGTGAACCTGCTTTGGGAGGGGGACTGGGCTAGATGATCTCTGAATGTCCCTTCCAACCCCTACCATGTTGTGATTCTGTGATTCTTTAAGTGATTTAGGAACATAGGTCTCATTGTTTTCAGTGGAACATGTGATCCTCTGAATACTTTTTAAAATTCATTAGTTTGTTGTTCTTGTGAAGGATTGTTATAAAATCCAACTGATCTCTTTGGGGCATACTTATCAAGATTTTAATATGAAGATCAATCAGAGAAATCACTAGGTCCATCGTGAGAGCCATCAGCTCTCAATTCATCTTAAGCTTTTCAATATTACATCAATTCCATACTATAGCGCAGAAGTATATAGATAAGTATGCCTCACCTTTTGGTTTTTGTACAGACACCTACACAAAGAATCCTTTTGAGGATGAGAAGAAATCTACCATTGCTTTTGGCAAACTCTGGATGTTACTTTGGAAGTTGAGATTTTGAAAAATCTCAAGCAGTATAATTGAATGGTTAATACAAGCTCTCTTTTTTGGATAATGAATAATAATTACATTTTGATCCAGGCTAGGCAAATATTGCTATTATGTAGATATGGTCAACTGTTCTATTAGTTAAGTGTTACCTTCCCACTGTTATGTAGTGGGTAGAAAAAAAGATCTCATGATCTCTTTAATTCACTGAAAGGCTTGAAAAAATATCTGCTGCAGCTCACCAAGGAGTCACAAGGTATTATTTTAGTAAACACAGAGGAACTTCTGCTGAGATAGATAAAGTTAGGTAATCTATTATCCACCTACTAAAGCATTTGTAACTTTTATTCACAGACAGAAGAGGTAATAAAAAGTTCATTCAGACATGGGATATCTAAAAATAATAGTCTGAAGTCTAATTAGTGTCAATGCATTGATTTTCATTAGAAAGGTTGTCTGCAAATTCTGTTTCTTCAATCAGTCATCTCTGTGGTGTCAGATCATTCACTCATGAAATCCGTTCCTGCTGAACTTTTTCAATCCCAGATGATCTGAAAGAACACATAATGTTTTTCCTTATGACTCTCAGCCAGTAAGGAAAAAAATTCTTCCCTTCTAACATTTTCTGTAAGAAGGTGCCTCCTTTTCCAGTTTCTAGCTGTTCTGTATTACTGTATTGAACTACACAGTGAACGCAGATTTTTCTTTTTTTTCTTTTTTTACGAATTTGTTCTCATTTTGAAGACCGAAAGCAACATTTCCCTGATGTTTATTTGAAAACTATGATAAACAGCCTTTTTTGGCTGTGAATAGATCTGAAACTGGATCTATCTAAGAGGAAATAGAGTGCACGAAGTTAATAAACCAGCTGTATGAATCAGTTTGCTCATAATGTCCTAATACCACCAGACAGAAATGTTCTCAAATAGCTGTCAAGTACCCACAGGAGAAATAAAGCTCCTGCATTTGAAGCAAACGGTCACTGAATCTCTGGGAAAACGTGCACTAGAAAAGGCAACAGGAACTCTTAGGTGATGAAAAAAGTAACATGGATAGGTGAAGAAATATATGGGATTGGAACTTCTGCCTTCCTCCAGCCCTTGAACACAAATCTACTATGTATGTGCAATGTGCATATATGTGACTGTGTGCAAGAATGCGTAGACAGCCATAGGTGACACGCTCAACTTTGGTATTGTGAAGGCTGCCAAAGGTGCTAGATGAAGTGAGGGGAAAAAACCATGTTACTTTGTAATTTAGTTGATTTAAAGCACACTAAACATACTGCAACATACTGAAACTACCATTTGTACCAGAGGCAGTGACTTTTGCATTTATTTCAACTTGCTTTACAAAATGAGTTTACTTACAATTATATCTGTCTTTGCCAATATTAGAGGACCATTCTCCATGCACATTTCTAAACACTGATTTTCAGAAAATCATGTAAACGTACCCTGCATTCTGCCATGAAAAGAGAAGGGTTATGCTCTAGCAGACATCAGCCCATGGAAGCTAAGAACTTCCTGGTGACACTACAAGAGAACTTTTGCTCCCTTTAGTTTCACTGAGGTTTGAACTCTCCATTTGAAAGAAAGGCTTTCTTGGAACTCGATGATCTTCAAGGTCCTTTCCAACCTAAACCATTCTATGATTCTATTGCAAATTTACACTGCAAAGGTCTTTTGGTGTCACAGCTGTAGAACTGACTATGGGTAGAGAGCTCATTGAAAGAGCATGACTGAAGTGAAACACAGTCCTTTTTAGTTTAAAATTTGAAAAGTGTTGGCTTACCACCTGGTGCTACTTGGAAGGAACAAAGCCATTCTTCTAATGTTTTGTTAAACCTCCCCTTTGCCAAGTTGCCTGAAAAATGCTCATCAATGTGCTCTGACCGGTCTGGCTTATCATTTATTGTACCCCAGCTTTAACACTATGGCTTCTTGGTTTTGTTTACTGCACAAACTGTATCCTTTCATCATTGCTTATGTGAAACATCAGGGCCAAGGATTGATCTGTTTTTAATCTGAGTGAGCAAGGATGCCAAGGTCATGACTAGAATAGAATACAGCATGCAGTCTATCCAACTTTTTGTAGAGAGTGCCCCTACCCATCTATGCCCAGGATTAGATAGTTGTAGGTTGTAGTGACTGACCTCTGCTAAAACATCTGGTGCCCAGAGTCTGTACTTAGCCAAGGTGAGCCGTGCTCTACGTCTTCATTTAACTGATGGGTATTGACAGTGGATGTACTTTCCCTCCCCCATCAGTACCAGAAACATCTGACTAAAAAGTGGACATGAAAGGGAAAAACTAAGTTAAGCCTCAGGTGGGTGAGAAAAAGATTTCAGGCTCTACTCCTGAGATCATTTTGTTCAAGAGAAAAATGTGGGATAGTGCAGATGTCACAGTGCTTTTTTACATCACTACACAATATCTGAAACATCTAGAGAACATAATAAAATAAAATGTATTTGGCCCAGAACATGCAGAACTTTGTTTAGTATTTGCTTGTTTTCAGTTCCTAGAAATCATAGAAAATAAGGCTGGAATGTGATCTTGGAGATATTGCCTAGACTAGCTCTTCATCACAGCACAGAGTTAACTGCCACTAAAATATTTTGGATGTCTGTTCAAAGGTGGTTAGATCACAGTGATAGAGTCTTTGTTTTGTTGTACTGTCACTAACTTAAACCTGGTGACTAAAACTGTTTTTTCAGCCTGAGAGCATTTTGTTCCATTTTATTTTTTGGGGTTTTTTTTATTGTTGTTGTTGAGCATTAATGTCTGTTATTTTTATGATTCCAATACAAACCATAAAATCTAAAAAACAACAACAAAGATCCCACAAAGCCCTGATAGATTTTTGCCTTTTTTTCTCATATTGTTTTGAAACCTTTTTAGTGTAATTACCAAAAGCCATTAGTTTAGTGAATGCACTGCCGAAGGAAAAATCAGTTTTGTGGGGAAAGAGTGTTCCATCACTGGAAAAGGGCTTCCTGTCAACAACTTCCTATCCATCATGGAGAGAGCTATCATGTTCATGTAATTAACACTGCAAATGAATCAGCAAGCAATCAGTCAGTGATATCTCCCCAAAACACACAATATTCACTGAGGATACCTCTACACAGAAAAATCACTGAGCTGTGTAGTCCAGTCATTTGTGTCATGAAATGCATTAATTTGTGTAAGTATAAGAAGTCTTTGTACATGCACGGAGCTTTAGCAGTACCCATATCACACCCTGTTCTCTCAGACTTTATATGTTGTGCTAGATGATACATGCACATTCCAATATGATGAATATGTTTGTATAAAATGATGAAACCTGTGTATTTTCCACATAACATATTAATAGATACCACTAATATTCCCCTGTGGAATTGTCCTTACCAGCTTCCACAATTCAGAATGAAAGATTAAGAGTAATAAACCAAATAAACCATTTCAGTTAGCTATAGAGATATCCTTTTCAAACCTTTAAACCAGAAGAGAAAGCTGCTGTCAAACCAACAGCCGTTGGTGGCAAAGGAAAGACTACACCAAAGAATTTCTGAGCATTTTTCTCTGCAGGGATTTATACATATATATATTTATATATCTTTATTTCAGAGGTTGGGAGAATGAAAAACAAATTCAAGTCAGGCTCAAACAAGTCTGGAAACAAAGCAAACAAATAAATAAAGCACTTCAGATCAAATCAACCGTTGTGCATGGTCTGTGCTTTAATCTTTTTAGGCATTTTTAATAAAGACAAAGACTTGCACTCACAGAAAGCTGACATCACAAAATACTTTAAAACTTCCTGCATAGAGCATACATAAAAAGTTGGAAACAGGTCTCCTGTCTCAGCAAACAGGATAATCTACTGTGCTACCACAGAAAGGCAGTAAGAGCAAGGACACGGTCCCTTCAATTTTTGAGAATTGTATCCTATTTGCTCAAAATTTCTATTTTGCTATGTTCATCCTGAAATAATGTGATAAATGATATCTCATTAGATAAAAGAAAAATTGCTGTGTCCCTTTTGGGGCGTATTCTTCTAATTCCATGGGACAAAAAGTACTTCTGAAAATGTTTTTTAGGGCACAGTTTCCATTGAAAGATAGCTTTACCAATTATTTTAAAGACTATTTTAAGAAAAAATCAAACATCTAATTTCAGATGGCAGGGCCTTGGTTTTCTGCAACATGTGCTCTTAAGTTTTCATTTAGGCTGGTTCTCACCCCACTTAAAACAAGTAGGGCATGAAGAATGCATTTTATCTATTGATTTTGTGTTTTTCATCTTTACAGTTCTTGAGGCCCTTGAGAAGTTTTCAGTATTTCATTTCAGATGTTCTATTTGAAATAGTATTTTTGATGTTGTTGGGAATCAGAGCTAAGGTATTATTAAGATACACAAAGTCCCATTTATTACTTTGTTTTTATGAAAAGGGAGATAGTACCTCTGATCAAAGTGGAATTTCTTGACACTGCTCTGGACTACCCTCTTGACACCCCTCACATAACCTGGAACTACCTACAGTTTTTTTCCACAGATGTACCACCCCCATAAGTGACCATAACCCCAACTTTCTCCTGTGAGGGAGGTAGGACTCCCCAAAACATTGCTGAATGAGGGCTCTTTCTCTCTCCTCTCCTGTGATAACAGTCCACCATCACAAATGAGCTATCTGTTTAGAGAAGGCACTACTTACCGAGTGACAAATCACTTCAGCAAAAAAAAATACATTTTAAAATCATCAAGTAAGTCTACATGAATAACTTTATTTGGTGGGGAGGTTCACCTTTGTCAGCTTCCCTTCCCTTGCATAGAGGCCATTTGCTGGCTGGCTCCTTTTCTAGGAAGAGCCTTTCATCTGGGGAGTATCATTTTGATCTCCTTGTTCCCAGCCAGGAGAACAGCTGAGTCCTGTGGCTTGGAAATATGTGGTTGCCCTGCAATTGCTTCCCTGAACTTTGTTGTGTGGATGCTTATCTATATTGCTTCCAGGCTTTGTTTTTCCCATTGCACCCTATTAAGCGAAACTCCATTCACATCAGAAAGTTTATAAACCAATATGCCATGCACCTGACTGAAAAGGTCGAAAGGGTTTCTAGGACTATTACACTTCAGTGTTCTTAGGTGATGGCATAATATTTGGGTCTATCATACCTAGAGAAAACATTACTGTAGCATTTTTAATATTTAATGTCTAGTTAAAAAATTATTTCTTTGTATCAACACCAAAAATAAGTGTTAGGCATTGTGACATGTTTTCGTTTAGGAAGACATGAGGCACAGTAATGCAACGATCTCTTGTACCAGCAAACTGTTGCCGTTAGCAGAAGAGCCTGTTTTCACCATTAAAAGTTAGAAATAAACAACAAAAAATCTGTGTTAAACATGTTGGCGCTTTTGTAGATGAATATATTTTGAGTAGTGGACTAAATGAAAAGTGAAGTTCTTCATAAATCTTTTGATAATGATCAAATTTCACCAACGCGTCATCAGAAATGTTATGAAACCCTGCTGTAGGAAATAAACCCAAATGTCTTCACCTCTTACAGATTTAACCACTTTGTAATCAATAGTGTTGCTATACTAAGTTTTGTTTGTTTGTTTGTTTGCTTTTACATCTTTAGTTTCTGGAAGCTCCTTAATTCTAATATAATTTCACTCAGTTNTCTTTAGTTTCAGGAAGCTCCTTAATTCTAATATAATTTCACTCAGTTTTAGGGTTCAGTGAACACCATACTTGCACAGCACTGGGCAGCTCTGCCTTTCTTTCTTTCCCTAATTGATGTGACTCAGTTTCCCAGATCATGATGAAAACTCTCATAACAAGACATTTCTCTTGTTTTTTCGTTTTTCTTTTGGAGAACTTCTGCATCCTTTGTGATTTTTCTGCTTTTTAAAAGAAGGATCAATAGCACTGTAATTTGAGGCTTTGCTGCTTCTTAGGGCACACCCCCTCTCCGAATCAAAAAGAGGCAGGGGAAGACTCGAACACCACCTGCCTGATCATCCACGCTCTTTAATTCTTTGCTCGCTCCTCTGGATTTATTTTGGACCGCAGTGACTGGTTTTGCTTTGGTACAGTTCAGAGGATGGTTCACTTGCTCCCAAGTTTAGAAGTTCAAATCAGCAGTTTCCCTGAGGCTACGCTTGTTTTCACTCCCTCCATCTTACGCAGCCTCCCAAACCTCCCTTCAGAGGCTTCGGAGGTGAGTAGCTGTCAGCTTTACTGCAGGAAGCCAATCCACCTCTTTGGCTTCAGAGGCAGCAAAACAATCCCTGCTCCTCTTTTCCTTATCGTTGTGTAGAAACAGGCTCAGAGTTCAGGCTTTAGCTCTTTTAGTTTGTTCTTCTAATGCTTCAGGAGATGCCAGTGACCGGAGGGGCTGTTTATACAATCCTGACTTACAAATATTTATTTAATAGATGTTATAAACCCAAGGACCCGCACTGCGGTCAATAAGTCTATTTCCACAAATGAGTACCGTTCAGCAATAGCTGCAGAATTGCAGCACAGATCTGGAAGCAGCAATACCTCACACATGTAGCTGAACACAAGGTAAAGGCCTTCGAAATCGTCATGAAAAGAGCAATTTTAGTGGCAGTGTAAGGAAGAAGTCAAAATATCACAAATTCTAATGAAAACCATCCGGTGAGGATGGTTTATTCACAAGGAATAAAATTTGAATGTAAATCTTCAGCTGAAACTTGCATGTAAAAATGAGCAAAAACTTTCTGTTTTTTAAATGAAATCTCTCCAAGTTATATTTTTAATTGACCTATTCAGAGGAGGTGCAAAACTCACTCTACAATATTGTGTCTGCAGGGTTTTTTCTGCTAAAACATTGTTTTTTGCCACAGGAATAAGTCAATATATGTGATTAATGACTTCTTTCCTATGAATTTAATCTTTTCTGTGTTCTTTGTTCAGAAGGAACCAAATTCAAGGGCTTATATCTGTGGTTTTGGCAGACTGATAGCAGAGCAGATGCCAACTGACATTTCCTTTTCTTTAATCACCTCCAGCCCTGCCACTGAAACAAAAAGACAGTCTGATGAAGTTCTGAATTATTGCTATAAATGAATGTCAGATTGTCCCCTCGACGCATAAACTATGCTGATCCAATTTTCCAATATATTTTCCTTATAATATTTTGAATATATTTTGAATGTATTAAGCCTGTTAGACTTTATCAATTTAATATTTGTTTTGGTCAATTGTCTTAACTTTGGAAAATCTCCGTGTTTCAGAGTTTATTCCAAATACTGAATATGCAGGATAAATCTTTCCACATCAGTACAGCTCAACCACGTCAAGATTGCAAATAGATACATTCCCTTTGGCTGGTAGGTAGACACTTCATGGGACACAGAAGTGTTCCATTTTTACTACTGAAAAAAATGCAGAAAATACAGACTGTGGGTGCTGCAGTGGCATACTGTTGTGGTTTGGGTGGAACCGGCCACCGGGCCACTGACAGATGCTCCCCCCTGCCTGTCTTCAAAGAGAGAGGCAGAGGAGGGAAAAAGAGACTTATGAGTTTAGAAGGAACTAAACTACTTTAATGAAATATTAATCATAAACTAAAAAGAAAATAATGAAATATATACAAAACTGTATCAAGCTCCCAGGATGACAATCACGTCACCGGCTGGCACTGGGGATGTCCCAGGCTGGACCCAGTGACAGATGGGAACTGGATTCCGGATCTGCATTCAGGATCGGGATCACAGGCAGATAAACAGAGTCCTCCTCAAACGTTGGCCATTGAAGAAAGAGAGCTGACCCTTTGATCCATCAGCTTTTATACTGAGCATGAGGCAGATGGGATGGAATACCCTGTTGGTCAGTTTTGGGTCACCTCTCCTGTCCGCTCCTCCCTGCAGGTGGGACCCTACACTTTTCCGCTTCCGACCCTCCAACAGGGCAAATAACCAAGTTATCTGGCCTTGGGTGTTATAGCAATAAGTATAAGCAAGAGCCTCTCTGCATCCCATGCCTGGGCATCAGCTATAAACATAGATCTTATCACTCTGAGAGCGTGAACATTGTCTGCACAATATGCTGTTAATTTCGGTAGTTAGAAGAGGCCCAGCTAAAAAGTAAAGTTACTGGACAAAATTTGTCCTGTTTTACCTCAAACCAGGACACACACTTGTGAGGAATAGGGCATAGTTATGGAATAATGAATAATTTCATTATGTAGAGAAAGAAAAGTCTTTCAAAAGGTAGATTCTTCACTTAGCATTCTGACTGTGGAGCTGGATTTTATGTGAAGCAGTGATAAAAATAAAAATAGCTCCCAAGAATTGTGAGACAAAAGTGAAAACTAGTGAAAACATGAGCAATAAACAAAACTTGCCAGGGTAACGGCTTGGTAACTTTGTATCACTTCACTAAATTATTGTTTATACACTTTATTATACAGTATGTATTTCCATTTCTACTCAGCCCAGTCCCTCCCCAGGAGAAAGGGTTTAATTGCAGAAAATGAGGCAGATCTCCTAATGGGGACAGACCAGTGCCTCCAAGTAGATTAGGTGTCTGAGATGTACTTTTGACATTCTGTACTGAGAAAACTTTTTGCACTCGCAGATGTTCCTGCTACCAAGAAATAATGTGCCATAATCAGTTTTCACATTGTAATACTGAGGTATCATGACTTGCCATGATATTTTAGCCTGTCTTTTTTAATTTTTTTTTTTTCTGATATGCAGTCATTTATGCAAAGATTATGGAACTAAAGGTTTCTTGATACTAAGTAGAGAGAGAGCTTTACAAGTGGCTGAGTTGTAGCCTCTGAAGTTAGGCTTCTGTCCTGAAAGCCTTCATTCATGCGGAAATTACTAAGTGGGTTTTTTGCTTGGTTGGTTTTTTTTTTTCTGTAAAATGCAGAAGGGAGCCAGACTGATTAGATGATCATAACAGTTTAATAGGCATTAAAACCAGCCTGTCTAACATTATCTCTTCTTATTCCATGAGTTATGAGTGTTAGAACAAAAATGACTCACTGAGATTTCCTTTATTTAAAGTTAACATTTTTAGAAGGTTTCATCTGCGACAACCGGTTACTGTGTATGTAAGATGCAATGCTCAGTTATGAACAAAAAAGAGAATGACTCTCAGCTTGCTAAGGGCAAGGCTGCCAGCTGAGCTGTCTGCCTGGGAAGGATGGATCTGGATCCCCTCGGGCAGGGTAAAGTGGTTGCCACCACAAGTCGGTGATCCAACCATCACACTGCTGAACTGAGGGTGAAGCAAACCAACCACCGCACCCACCAGCACACACCTCCTCTCTAAACTCTTGGTTTTCTGTTTGAGAGGCAAACAGTGGCTGTGCTGTGTTTGTGCAGGGGCGGAGACCTCATGAAATCTTTTCGAGCAGGAAAGGCAGAAAAGTACCTGGCCTGTAGACCTTGCCATGCACAGGAGTAAAAATTAGTTTTGAGGAATTTCATAAAATGTGTTTCGCCAATCTTAAAGTCCAAATTTTGGATATACGTATTTTTGTCCTGCTTTGTTCCCACAGATGTGTCCAAATGTTTTTGGGTTTCTAACAATCCAGTAACTAGAAAGATAATGCAATTCAGTAAAGAAATAAAAAAAAAAAATGGATCACTTTGAGATCTAGGCTTTACTCACTGACTTCTATTCATAGCAAGTTTATCTGCTTTTTCATTTCAAAGTAGAGGTTGCACATTAGGTTTAAAACACCAATCCATGAATGCACTTCTTATTCGAAGAAGGAGAGTTTAGTAACAGGTTCTTGACAAAGCTGAAGGCACACAATTCATCACCAGTTAAAAAATGTTGAATGCATAATGCTCATTTCAGCTGTCTTTGAAATGAGTATCTCTAAGTACCTTGTTGAGAGGTACTCCAGCTTCTCTTGTCTGAGATAATGCTCACCCTACATGTGTTTAACATCCCTCTACGTGTAGGACTGAGCTCTGCACTATTTCCCCCCATCTCTGGTTTCTTAGTGAAGGAAGACCAGATATGAACCTCAAGAGGGAACCAGAAGTCACTTGGAAGAAGTGAGAGTCTTAACAGTGAGGAGACGAGGGCCTCAGACCTGCACAACATTCACCAAAAAAAATGAAACTTGCCGCAGTCTTAAATTCTGAGCTGAAGAGGGTCATACAATGGTAAAGATGAATTCATAACTATTTAATCTTAATGAGGCACAGAGAAACTGAAGTATTGATGCTGAAAATTAACACATTTTTTAAAATGGGATGTTTTCAGGGTTGGGAGAAAAACAGTAGGAGCGTGGCGGCAGTCAACAATTTCAATCTGTGTGATGTATAGTACTGGGTCACTAGGATTACTACAGTAAAGACAATTTATAAAAAAGAGTTTACCCTCATTAATTAAACCAAGTATTGCTGTTGACTTCAACAGGTTGGCAACTACCTCCAAAATGCATGACCTGAGCTTAGTAACATGTCGCACTTTGTCCTAAACCTGGGTAACTTCATCCTCTACTTGTGAATTGCCCACCATTTTTGCATACATTCAAGTAAGCTTATTACTGAGGTAGACTATTTTTTCTATACGCCACTTTGTATGTTCTGGGAATTGGCCATCCTTTAACTTACTTATAACATATGCAGAAGAAATTGTTCTCCTTATTTGTGGAGGTCAGTATCCGTTGTGGTTTCCCTAAAAATCATATTCCTTTAAAAGGACTATTCCTTTAAAAATTAATTTATAATTGAAATGTTATAATTTATAATTTAAATGTTATAACTTTTAACTTAATTTATACTTAATATATATACTATTTACATAAGTTTAAAATAATTCTTTTAAAATTATTTCATTGAAAGGGAATAATTTAAATCTCTTCAAAAAGGGAATAATAAATCCTGGGTTTTTTTCCTAAGGAATTGTTTCATGTTAAGTAGTATATCAGCTCACTGGGTGATATTTGAAAAAAACAAACAGAAGTGTAAACAGTCATTTCCAGAGTTAAATAGAAATCAAGCAAGTTCTGGTATTATTGTGTAAGCAATTCATAAGACGTCTCCATGCACTGCTTCTATCTCTTATCCCATAGCTCTTCTAAAGATAGTTTCACTGTAATAAAATAATAGTAAGTTAATATATTCTATATGAACTTAGTTTCCAGAGGTTTTCTTTCATCCAGATTTTAGTTCATCAGTGTTTAACTGTTAAATGAAGAAGAAACTA
>VUYV01000119.1:2337636-2347797 GCA_008711295.1 Anarhynchus alexandrinus
TTGCATACATTCAAGTAAGCTTATTACTGAGGTAGACTATTTTTTCTATACGCCACTTTGTATGTTCTGGGAATTGGCCATCCTTTAACTTACTTATAACATATGCAGAAGAAATTGTTCTCCTTATTTGTGGAGGTCAGTATCCGTTGTGGTTTCCCTAAAAATCATATTCCTTTAAAAGGACTATTCCTTTAAAAATTAATTTATAATTGAAATGTTATAATTTATAATTTAAATGTTATAACTTATAAATTAATTTATACTTAATATATATACTATTTACATAAGTTTAAAATAATTCTTTTAAAATTATTTCATTGAAAGGGAATAATTTAAATCTCTTCAAAAAGGGAATAATAAATCCTGGGTTTTTTTCCTAAGGAATTGTTTCATGTTAAGTAGTATATCAGCTCACTGGGTGATATTTGAAAAAAACAAACAGAAGTGTAAACAGTCATTTCCAGAGTTAAATAGAAATCAAGCAAGTTCTGGTATTATTGTGTAAGCAATTCATAAGACGTCTCCATGCACTGCTTCTATCTCTTATCCCATAGCTCTTCTAAAGATAGTTTCACTGTAATAAAATAATAGTAAGTTAATATATTCTATATGAACTTAGTTTCCAGAGGTTTTCTTTCATCCAGATTTTAGTTCATCAGTGTTTAACTGTTAAATGAAGAAGAAACTAGACCACCGTAACACTGCAATACGGTAACATCTCTCCGTATAAGATATGTAAAGAATGAAGGTGTGCATTAGGTACATGCCCTTCATAAAAACTCAGGGAATTTCTGTGTTTTCTCCTGGTCTTTGGCAACATGTCATTNAATCAAGGAAGTTCTGTTACTATTGTGTAAGCAATTCGTAAGACGTCTCCATGCACTGCTTCTATCTCTTACCCCATAGCTCTTCTAAAGATAGTTTCACTGTAATAAAATAATAGTAAGTTAATATATTCTATATGAACTTAGTTTCCAGAGTCTTCTTTCATCCAGATTTTAGTTCATCAGTGTTTAACTGTTAAATGAAGAAGAAACTAGACCACCGTAACACTGCAATACGGTAACATCTCTCCGTATAAGATATGTAAAGAATGAAGGTGTGCATTAGGTACATGCCCTTCATAAAAACTCAGGGAATTTCTGCGTTTTCTCCTGGTCTTTGGCAACATGTCATTCAACAGTGACTTCTCAGGGGTCCTATGTTATCAGGCATTAGTGACCCTGTTCATGTTTCTGGCCACTCTGTGACTCAGTTCTGGAGTTGCTATGGTTTTGCTAGAGAAGCAGACTACAAGCTCTACCTAAAAAATGAAAGAAATAACTACAGTAAATGCGGTGAATAAGGGACTTGCGGCTGCTCTGCCATAAGTCTTTGAGGTGCTTTTATGCCATCACACAGCAGAGTTTATTTAGCATCATGATACCTGCTTGTGACTGCTACTATTCAAGTTGAGAAAGCACTAGAGGGAATTTTTTAATGGTCACACATGGCAAAGTTTGTTATAGCTGTGAAATCATGGCCAAGGTTCTCAAGGACTTTTGAAGAAGATACAATAACAAAACTTCTATATTTTATATTTCATGTCATCTAGAGGATTTTAAATATTAAATAGAATTGGAAAAGCATAGGAAAGTGACTAAAAATGGCCACAATACAAGAAGAAACCTGGGAAGTCTTTTATAAAGCTAGTATGCATTTTCAGAAATCAGCATCAAGGGAAGAGAACATAACGTAACCAAGATTCACAGCAACAACAGTAAATTCAATTACTGACCTAACAAAAACATATAGCCAAGTCCTTAAAAGGCCAATGACATCTGAATGCAAACGTATCAGGAAATGTCTCAAAAATTATTTTGAATGCAACCAGTGTGTACAAGAAAAATATTCTTACTGCTCTTCAAGTCAGGAAAGTGACAGCAGCTGATACATGGATTTTCTATCAAGGGATTTGCAGACCTTCTATAAGAATGTCTATAGGACAAACTTTTCTTTTCTCCTCAGGAGGTAGGTAATACAGCAAGATGTTAGTGAGCCCAGTACAGCCAAATGTCCTGAACAGTTAACTGTTATGAAGTGGAAGATGAGACAATACAGACAACATTTTTAATACCGTTGGACATTTTTCAGCAGAAGCATCCAGTTGCATTTCCTATTTTCAATTAGAACCAGAGGATGTAATGGCTTTATCTGTATTAATATATTAAACAGTGCCCAGGAATGTTCCCAGACACTGGTACATGTTCAGCTACACTGCCAAGCAGCTGAAATGTTCCCTGGTGTGGTTTTGGGACATACCATCTAGCACTATCCCTAATAATTCCCTGATACCAAAGTAGAGGGTGCTGCAGGGGCCTTTCCCAGAGGGTCTTTTACATGTGGTCACTCTGTTTTGGAGACCAGGAAAACCTACCAAAGGAGCTCTGCCAACTGGCCACGGTGCCTGGGATGCGCATGTAATTTGCTGGTACAAACGCAGCCATATGTGTCAGCCACTGACAGACTAGGGGACCAGTTTGCCTTGCAGTATCACTGATGCAAAACAGAAATAACCCAACTGAAAATAAATTAATATTTCAACTGGTAAAAGTGAGAAGACAGTGAAGTCCCAAATTCAAATAATGATACCCAACAGTGTTTCAAATGAACTCTGTTTTCCAGCAATTACGCACAGTACGGCTGCTATTTGATGGCATCATGAGAAAGAATAGGGAGCAAAGAAACCAAGAATAGGGATAGAAGTTATTTCTCCTTAATACAATTTATTGGGGAAGACCACAAAATTTATAATTATTGATGGCTCATATAACTGATCTTCAATTCACACATTATATATATATAACATATATTGTTGTTATAGTTCTTTTATATTCATATACACATTCACATATAATAGTTTGTCTCAGAAGCAACATGTCACCTTCGTCACCTTTGAGGAATTCTTGATAGGGAGCTGAAATCATTTAGAGACAAAATATCCCTACAAGTTAGTCTAAATATGGTTTGGTAAGAGAAAACAAACAAAACATTAGATAAAGACAATATCTAGAAAAATACTGACAGTTCAGAAAAGAAACCATGAGTAGGAAGCAGATAACCCTGGGTCGTAATGTTATCTTACCCAATGAGTTAAACCAACATGACCTTTGAAAACACTACTATACCTCTGCACGATTCAGTGCAGGAAGTAGGATTTAGCCCTGCAAGAGACTTGCTGCATGCTTCCTATGGATTGTGTATGTGAATTATATATAACTATGACCCACAAAGCTTGCTTGGCAATGAATCGGCCCCAGTTTTCTCACAAGCATATGGTATTTTATTTTGGAAGACTGCTTTTTATGCGAAGAATTTCTGCAAATCTTGAGATCCACCTTCTTACTGATTTTGTCTTCTGGAAAGCTGGGCTGCACACACATGCTAAATAAATGTCTCTCTTGGACTAGGGCCCATTCTCTACCCTCAAGAAAAGTGGCCTGGCGTGGCTCGTGTCCATATGGCTAAACTCTCTTATCCCCTCAAAATATGTTGGCCACGTCTCTCCTGCCTATCACGAAGAGTCTGTGGTCCACACTGCCTTCAGAACTGTGCGGTGATACATAGAACTGAAGTCTGGGATTTGCCTGGGAGAGGGCTCATTCACTGTACAACTGCAGCAGGGAGTATGTTAGTAACGAAACCCTGGGAGTGACCGAGGGATGGGGTGTGAGCCTGAACTTGGTCCAATTTAGTTNGGGAAGTCTTTTATAAAGCTAGTATGCATTTTCAGAGATCAGCATCAAGGGAAGAGAACATAATGTAACCAAGATTCACAGCAACAACAGCAAATTCAATTGCTGACCTAACAAAAACATTTAGCCAAGTCCTTAAAAGGCCGATGACATCTGAATGCAAACGTATTAGGAAATGTCTCAAAAATTATTTTGAATGCAGCCAGTGTGTACCAGAAAAATATTCTTACTGCTCTTCAAGTTAGGAAAGTGACAGCAGCTGATACATGGATTTTCTATCAAGGGATTTGCAGACCTTCTATAAGAATGTCTATAGGACAAACTTTTCTTTTCTCCTCAGGAGGTAGGTAATACAGCAAGATGTTAGTGAGCCCAGTACAGCCAAATGTCCTGAACAGTTAACTGTTATGAAGTGGAAGATGAGACAATACAGACAACATTTTTAATACCGTTGGACATTTTTCAGCAGAAGCATCCAGTTGCATTTCCTATTTTCAATTAGAACCAGAGGATGTAATGGCTTTATCTGTATTAATATATTAAACAGTGCCCAGGAATGTTCCCAGACACTGGTACATGTTCAGCTACACTGCCAAGCAGCTGAAATGTTCCCTGGTGTGGTTTTGGGACATACCATCTAGCACCCTCCCTAATAATTCCCTGATACCAAAGTAGAGGGTGCTGCAGGGGCCTTTCCCAGAGGGTCTTTTACATGTGGTCACTCTGTTTTGGAGACCAGGAAAACCTACCAAAGGAGCTCTGCCAACTGGCCACGGTGCCTGGGATGCGCATGTAATTTGCTGGTACAAACGCAGCCATATGTGTCAGCCACTGACAGACTAGGGGACCAGTTTGCCTTGCAGTATCACTGATGCAAAACAGAAATAACCCAACTGAAAATAAATTAATATTTCAACTGGTAAAAGTGAGAAGACAGTGAAGTCCCAAATTCAAATAATGATACCCAACAGTGTTTCAAATGAACTCTGTTTTCCAGCAATTACGCACAGTACGGCTGCTATTTGATGGCATCATGAGAAAGAATAGGGAGCAAAGAAACCAAGAATAGGGATAGAAGTTATTTTTCCTTAATGCAATTTATTGGGGAAGACCACAAAATTTATAATTATTGATGGCTCATATAACTGATCTTCAATTCACACATTATATATATATAACATATATTGTTGTTATAGTTCTTTTATATTCATATACACATTCACATATAATAGTTTGTCTCAGAAGCAACATGTCACCTTCGTCACCTTTGAGGAATTCTTGATAGGGAGCTGAAATCATTTAGAGACAAAATATCCCTACAAGTTAGTCTAAATATGGTTTGGTAAGAGAAAACAAACAAAACATTAGATAAAGACAATATCTAGAAAAATACTGACAGTTCAGAAAAGAAACCATGAGTAGGAAGCAGATAACCCTGGGTCGTAATGTTATCTTACCCAATGAGTTAAACCAACATGACCTTTGAAAACACTACTATACCTCTGCACGATTCAGTGCAGGAAGTAGGATTTAGCCCTGCAAGAGACTTGCTGCATTCTTCCTATGGATTGTGTATGTGAATTATATATAACTATGACCCACAAAGCTTGCTTGGCAATGAATCGGCCCCAGTTTTCTCACAAGCATATGGTATTTTATTTTGGAAGACTGCTTTTTATGCGAAGAATTTCTGCAAATCTTGAGATCCACCTTCTTACTGATTTTGTCTTCTGGAAAGCTGGGCTGCACACACATGCTAAATAAATGTCTCTCTTGGACTAGGGCCCATTCTCTACCCTCAAGAAAAGTGGCCTGGCGTGGCTCGTGTCCATATGGCTAAACTCTCTTATCCCCTCAAAATATGTTGGCCACGTCTCTCCTGCCTATCACGAAGAGTCTGTGGTCCACACTGCCTTCAGAACTGTGCGGTGATACATAGAACTGAAGTCTGGGATTTGCCTGGGAGAGGGCTCATTCACTGTACAACTGCAGCAGGGAGTATGTTAGTAACGAAACCCTGGGAGTGACCGAGGGATGGGGTGTGAGCCTGAACTTGGTCCAATTTAGTTTCTCAGCACAAGTCCTGATGACTTTCGAAGCTTTTAGGTCTTGCTGGCTTGCTCCTGCCTGCCTTTTTTGAACTTTAAGAAATGCTGTACCAGCAGACAAGATTTCAATTAGCATGAAGAAATTTACTTTTGTTTGGTCCGGAAAAGTAGGCATATAAAGACAGAACGATCATGGCCTTGACAGAAGTTAGAAAATATCTTGGAATTAACAGTGTTCTTAATGGAAAGAGATATAAAAAGTACTGGTCTCAAAGAAACCAACTGAATAAGGAAAAATAATTTAGCCTTTCACAATAATTGCTTTTATTTAAGGCTTTTACCTTGATGACATCAAAGAAAGTATCAAACAAAACCAAAACAGTTCTCAGTCCAGAAAACTATAGGAAAGATTAATCTAGTAGACTAACTTAAGAGCTGCTTTTGGAGAAACAAAATTTGAAAATGCCTAGGAACATCAGATGCCTTCCAAATGACCATAAGAATTTTTGCATGCTCAGACTCAAGTCAGTGTTCTTAATGGCTGCCGAAAATCAGATCTCTGTTCAAGATCTCAAAGGATATCAAAACTGCATGAACAGCAGTGAAATTATGATGCCAAAGCAACTAAGTTCAGAGAAAATTACTCTTTCTGTTTCTTTTGTCTCTTTTCACTATTGGTTCTATGAAAAATAATGCTTGGATGATTTAACCTGTTTCTGCTTTATTTCTGTAAATATTTGCATATATAAATATAACTGTGTGTATTTATATACACACACAAGCATATGAAATTTAGTGGCTATTTATACAAACATAAATCTCTGTGTAGTTTCCTGCTCTTCATGGCAACCTAGAAACCTGAGCAGCATAAACTGCTTCTGCTATGTTGATGCCATAATGAGGAGATAATAGAAGAACAGAAGAACTTTGAAATTTCAGCATGAGATATTTCTGATGGTAGGTAAATCTTTATCATTTACTTGGACTTCCTTGGAAGTCTGATCTTTTACAATAAAAATTTTCAACACTATGTCGTTCTTATGATTAACTTCAAACACTAAATTTGACCACATAGGCAATATTCTTTATAAAGTTTACTTAAAATAGTCCAAAAATTGTCTGCTGCAGCACAAGGAATACTGGTTCTGTAGGCTAACCATGATGACAAATTTTAGGAAGAAAACCAGTCTACAACATTTCCTAGAAATCTGAAGAACCCATTTCCTTGCTTTTTTTGTTGCAAATCTGTATTTTGCAACTATAATTGAAAAAAGTTATAAAAAGTATTTCTAATGCAAAAAGATTTTGAATATTGTTTCAACTATTAGGCCAGTTAAATGGTCATTTTTTGCCTTCAATCATCAGGCAACAAAGGCAACAGAGCTGAAATTATGATGTCAAGGAGACACATGCAGTACACATATCCCTAGCGGACACAATATTTTTGGCAGTTTGTCTGAGGTTTCGTAAAAGCTATCATTTGTGCTATCTGAGTAACTTCCTTAATGAGGCATCAGAAATTATGTCCCATAATTGGCCATTTTTGAAGGTTCAATTAATCTCTTCCTTTCAGACCCTGCCATACAAGGGTGAATGTTCCCAGAAATTATGTGGCTTAATAACATTCATACTCCTAATCATGAAATAAATATTAGCTCACCAGCCAATGACTTAATACAGTTATCATATGGATCACAGAGTAGTGTTCTCAGTTGAAATGTTTAACTGTGGGAATTAGACATTTTCAGATACTAAACCAAATATTAGTGAAGACATGTACTGTAATTAACAGAGAGTGAAGACATATAACATAATAAATGCATGCACACAAAACCACACATACATACTAGCTAGGTGTGAAGAAATTAACTGAAATATTCCTCCAGATATTGCCTGTACTTGCAAATTACTTTAAACATCTAGATTAACTCTTCGTTAGGTATAAGACTTTTTCATGGAGCTCTTTTTGGCATCTAGTCTAAAATTCAGAATCATAATTACCTTGCTTTGCTACAGTTTTCCAAAATTGACATAATATATTTTAGCACAGTCTATCTTACTGTAAAGAATATTTAGTTCATTTCATACAAGTCCAGTTTATTTCCTCAGGAATATAATTTCTAGTTAATTACAATCCAATCTCGGACAGTTCAAACCCTAAATAGATGCTGCACTGAGTTTTTGGGGCACAGTCATTACTATAAGGCTTATGGCAATTGCATAAAATGTTTGAATGCTATGTTAAGAGTTCTGATTTAGTATCCTGACTTAGTCTAACAAAGTAAAAACTGACCCCAAACATATTTTCCCT
The DNA here is from genome assembly GCA_008711295.1 of Anarhynchus alexandrinus. Classification (NCBI taxonomy): domain Eukaryota; kingdom Metazoa; phylum Chordata; class Aves; order Charadriiformes; family Charadriidae; genus Anarhynchus; species Anarhynchus alexandrinus. The sequence continues at coordinate 2,345,730 of VUYV01000119.1, forward strand.
TATGAACCCAATTTACACACTTCATAGAAAGATTTTAAAACATTACAGGTTGACTTTTAATGGATTCATTTCAGTAGACTAAAAAGTATCTGAAAACCAAAATATGGAAGGCAATCTTTGGTTGCATCTAAGAAATTAGTGTTTTAATTGTAATAAAGATGAGTGCTATTTCCTGTAGCTGAGAGCTGGGAGAACTAAAGTGAGTTGCCCCCAGATTTTATGCTATTTAAATCTGAATACTTAGGGAGAAAGTCCACTTACCACTTTTAACAAATATTTTGTGAATTGCATTTTAATTTCATATTTATTCAATGTAAAAGTCCATTGGCTAATAGTACTATACATTTCTATGTGGGGTATCATACTCCATCCCATTCCTCTACCTGAGAAGTATCTTTCTTGTTTACCTGTGAGATGAAGACTCCTGCTTATGGCTTACATGAGTCTTGGAAGAGTAAGGTGAGAAATTAATAAGTCTGTTTATATTGTTGCTCAATTATTTGATGGCTCAATTGCATAGTTGAGCTATCACCCTATTTTAGCTGACAGGGGTAGCCAAAAGACTCTCATATGCTTTATATGGAAAGTAAAGTATAAAGGGAACAGATAAGCAAACCCAGCCGTACTTTTAACACTACTTTGGGAATAAGGTTCTTAAGTAAATTTATTGGTAGCCATAAAACAATCCCCTCCACTGCCAAAGATCGGTCACTATTTCGTTTTATTGTTGCATGGACAGAAAACTGAAGAAAATAAAGAACTTATCCTTGGAGGACAGAAGGAGGAAAACTTTTTGAACTCATAATAAGAACACAAGTGTTCATTGCAATGACTATACCAGCCACAAAAAAACCTAAAGAAGTAGAAAACAGTACCTCCAGCAAACTGCAGTAGTTTATTCCTTTTTTGAAGTTGAGAAAAAAGAAAAAAGTGACTATTCCTCCTTTCGACGTAAAAAGCAAAGGTAGATAAGTATGACAGGGTGGTCACATGAGCCAACTTTCTTTGACATGCTGTCTACTATGTGTGAGTATCTTTGCATAAGTAGTTAGTTCTTGGATTTGTTTTTCTTGATAGAGCTGCATACTGAAGAGACTGGGTGGGGAAACGTGAAAACACTGCCCACTCCCCTGGTGCTTCTTCTGGCACCTGTCAGGGCAGAGCTTCGGCCTTCTCAACTATAGCCTGAAACATGTTTGAATAAACGTTGCCAGTGTTGCTGTCTTTGAATTTGTGTTAAAAGAAGAACTAGAATTTACTGTAGCCTTTTTGTTTATATTTCTATTGCAAATCATAATTGACAATTAGTTTTATGAGATGATTAAGTTTCAATTTATGTTTAATTTAATGATCAATTTAACTTTTACATTTTGTTACATCTAATTTAAATGATTCATTTTTTATTTTCATTTTTGGAGGTGGAAGAAAAAGGATGGGTTTAACAAGGATTTAATCCAGGTTAGGAACTACATTGAGATTTGATTTTTAACAAACCTATATACCAAAGCAATTGGCACACAGTTATAGAAGTCATTACACAGCAAAAGAAATGAAGATCAACTATTGCAAATGAGATGGACGGGGCTCCATGATTCTCTGATGAGACACTGCAGACCGGATTCAGATGCTCTTGCTGCCAAAGGAAATGTCTGTTTAGCAATATGTGAGTGCTGCATTTGACCTGTGCATTGGAATGCTTTATTTATGGTTGACAATAAAAATGTCTTTTTTCTTTTATGATTTTTTTTTTAAATAAATGGGCTTGAAGAAGCCATCTCTTGATAAACCTGCTAGGGCTATTAAGAAACACTACAACGTGAAACATAGAATCATAGAATGGTTTAGGATGGAAAGGACCTTGAAGATCATCGAGTTCCAACCCCCCTGCCATAGGCAGGGACACCTCCCACTAGACCAGGTTGCCCAAGGCCATGTCCAGCCTGGCCTTGAACACCTCCAGGGATGGGGCCTCAACAACCTCTCCGGGCAACCTGTTCCAGTGCCTCACCACCCTCAAAGTGAAAAACCTCTTCCTAATGTTTAATCTAAACCTGCCCTCTTCCAGTTT
>VUYV01000119.1:2348274-2374716 GCA_008711295.1 Anarhynchus alexandrinus
TTGAACAGTACAGGTCCCAGCACCGACCCCTGAGGAACGCCACTTGTCACTGGTCTCCACTTGGACATCGAGCCGTTGACCGCAACTCTTTGAGTGCGACCGTCCAGCCAGTTCTTTATCCATCGAATGGTCCATTTGTCGAATCCATGTCTATTCAATTTAGAGACCAGGATATCGTGTGGGAGAGTGTCAAACGCTTTGCACAAGTCCAAGTAGATGACATCAGTTGATCTTCCCTATTCTGTATGATGCTTTCCAATTCTGTATGTTGCTTTTGCCTCCCTGTATGTCCTAATTTTCTCACTGAATAGTTGATCTCCTGTTCATTCAAGCCTCTAATACTTTCTACTATTAATAAGAAAACCAATAAAATAACACTTATCACAGTCACAATGGTTGTCATTGTTTGCTGCTGAACACAGCGGCAATTTGGACATAATTTTCTCAGTCTTGGTGGAGATGCAAATTCCCAAAAACAGAACAAATTTTCAGAAGTGCTAAAAAACTCACAATGGATAAAGAATTCTACTTCCAAAAATCATATATTTTCTCATTTGTGCTCAAGAACTCCTGAAGGTGTCAAGGCAAAGACACACTTCTCTCCCTGGAAGAAATTACTGACTTTATGCTATTATTTAACTTTCTTAAAAAAGAAAGTGCTAAGCAGACCACCAAGCAGAACAAGAGGAGGGATGTAACAAAGACAGAGCTCTGAAAGTCCAAATAATTCTCCAGATGACTAAATGGCCTTTTCTTTGGTCATGTCTTCTAAATATAGCACAGATTTATCCCTTGTGAGCCATTAGGAAAACTCAATATTTTTTTTTTATTGCAGCCTTAATATCAGGCCCCCTTTTTCTTTCCTAATTTGGGACTGAAATTTGACATACTCTGATTTATCAGAATAGCCTGGCAAGCACAGGAGTCATTCCTTTTGGAGAGTCTGTGGTGAAATAACTGTTCTTACTTTGGCTCTTGCTTTTTTCACTTCCTTGGTGAAAAAGCATTTTCCTGAATCTCACGGAGCTGTAGCACTCTGTAACCATATGGGTCTGTGCTAGTTTAAAGACAACCTTGGAGTAGCGATGTGTCAGTGGAACTGGATGTGACTCCACCTGTGTCCTCTTGCACCTGCTGCACACCCAGGTAAACATTTCACCTTCCCATAGATGCATAGGCTTTTTTTCAATTTATTTCCATACATTCCAGAACAATCTTCCAAAAGACAGAAACCAGAAAACCAAAAGTGGGATTTTTCTACCAAGATTTGAGCATAATCCTTCCCTTTCTCCTCTCCTCAGTTTCCTTCAGCCCAACCAGTCATGCTGTGAGGTAGCAAGACAGCTTCTCCAGGCCACACGCTGCCTTCTTGCAACAAAGAAGAAGCAAAGCCTTGTTCACCCTGATGTTATTTTCTGGGTAAGCAAGTCAGCTCTTCCTAACCTCTGTGCTAAAGAAACAGCGGAATCTATGGGCATTTATTGTGTCTTCTGGTTTGGGGGCTCACAGAACTCATCATACACCGCCAGTATAATCTCTGATGAATCCAATGCAGTTCTATACGCAGTGTAAGGGTCTTTCATAGGGAACTTAGGGACTTTTATTAAATGACTTCACCTAAAAGTTCTCTTAACATTTCAGGCTTAATACAATGCACATCAAAAGAATCAAATAAAATTTCTCCTCAAAGAGACAGATAGGATTCACAGTGATAATTACAAAACTGATTGCACATTTGTCTTTATCAGGAAAAATCCTGCATTTAGACCCAGGCTTGCGTGGAAAGGGAATTGTTTGTTTGTTTGCAGATAAACATAACTCCAAAAATGGATAAATAAGCACAAGCGTATTAAGCAAACTTGATATTGTACAAGAAATTAAATTGATCAAAAGAGTTTCAAAACATTTCACTTTGGCTGAAATGGACAAAAATCAGTCATGAGCTTCTTTGTGATCCTCTGTGGGTCAGGATCCCACCTAGTGCCACCTGGTGCAGGTGATCAAAATCAAATTGCACTAGGTGTGGATGGGATTATGGGCCATTCTGCATTGTTCTCTATATTGCAACACAAAGGAAAAAATGTTAAATAGTTTATGTCAAACTGTCCTACAACCTTGTTTTAAGTAGCCTTCTTGTGGCACATGCTGAGACACATATCTTAACATAAGGAGAAAAATGCCTGGACACTTTGATTAAAATTTTTGTACTAGTGAATCTGGCAATATCTCTTGCACAGAATATCTGGCTAAGGTCTGCCTGGAACAGGAGCTGAGACAGGAGAACAAAAAAAAATATAATCCAGCTTTGTCAAGTCTAAACTGGGGAGGAGACCTAAGTCCCTGCTCAAAGCGCTGTTTTGCCAAAACACGGTCTTTAGCAGAACCCTGTTCAATTCTTGCCATTATCTTGTTCAAGTGTCTCACTTACCCAGCTGCTGTACTTTCCTAAAAGCCCTGCCAAAAGGTTATATATCTAGAATGTTATTTTCTGGGGAAAGAAAAAACAAAAAGAAAAGAAAAATAATTTAAAAAATTAACTTTTTCAGCTGCATTTCTATTAATTATATAAATAATAAGAGCTCCTATTACTTAGAGTTATATAGGAGTTGCTATGCAATATCTGTGACTTACCTATGTGCTTTAGTATTCTGATAAATCATGACCCTAGTAAGCTGGGTGAACAGTCAGAGGCAGGAATAAACAGAAAAAATGTGATGTGTAAAGAAGTGTTTCAACCTGAAATTGCTTATATTTTACAAGAAATGTATTACCTCATTCACTGAACCCTTCAAAGAAATTGAAGTATATGTAAGCATTTTATGATACAGAGCACTTAATTTTGTAGCCCTAGGTGATGATCTTACTTATCACGTTATATTACTGCTACAAAGCAGGCATATAGAAAAACAGCATTAGAAATAAATCTAAACTATTTTTTACAGACCTAGGAATGTCACTTCTCTATGAATCTAACCTGAAATACCAATATGAAATTGTTAGAAAAAACAGAGATTATATAATACAAAAATATAGAGAACAGAGAAATAAGCATCAAAAATTCAAATATGTAATATGCTAAAATATAATGGCTTGTCTGCCTCCTGTAACAAGATTAATTACTTGACTTAGAATTTCTATTATGTTAGTCTTTGTAGGCTCTTATAATAATTTTCAACCTAATAAAAGTGACTTTTTCTAAGCTTTAACTGAACCAAGACTTATCACACAATTTACATGAATAATTGAAATAATTGTAACTATGAAAAGATAATCCTTTTGCTCACATTCTCTACAATTTCTGTTCGTTGGGTCACCATAGCTAAAATACAACCTTCCAGAACATGTTTTGACTCCAAAGTAGCCAAATGAACAATCATTTTCTTCTTCGTAACTCATTTTAGAATATGATTAGACTTTCTCTCTTGAAATCCAGCCCTTCTGCAAGGCAAATTATTAGTAGCGTTCTGACTTGAATTGGCAATTTTTTTGTTAAAGGGTACTATGAAGAGATTCTCAGACTTGTACATTTCTTCCCATTATAATTTTAGCTGGTCTAGGTATTATACATTCATGAGATACGTTTCTGGTAAGGTTTGTTCTACAAGACTTCATGAAATGTTTGGAGGTAAACACGACTGGCCAAAAATACATTTGTAATGAACCAATCTTTAAGTTGGTGCCCTTGTCACTGTTTTGATCTAGAATAGTCAAGCCATTCTGCAGCCAAGTCCTTAACAATCGCCAGTCCCCATGCACAGGTCTGGTGTAAGAAGTAGTTTGTGCACAAGGCAACAACATTCATTCCATAAGTAATTAAGCAGGAACTCTCCATCACATGCCCTCAAGCCCCATAAGGGAGATATGGATCACAATCAGTGACTGCTCCTTTTGATATCTTCAAACTGCATGCAGTCAGGGGATGTTTGATTCAGGGAATCAAACTACATCTGGTCAGATGTAAACACCTTGAGCCACCTGCAATGTCGATAGAGGCATCTTCTTTGATCTACCAACCCACTCCCGTGGTGCTAAATTACTTGCTGAGGTCTGATCTACAGCCACTGAGTAACTGGGCCTGTATTTTAAAGTAAAATTGGTTATGAATCAGAAGGAAATAGTCATTTAAAATTATAAATCCACTATCCATGTAAGCCCTTGAATAGCAGCTGAATATCTTATGAAAGGTGTCCTCAGGCTGTTGGGTTTGGTGACACTTTTTAAGGACTTTAAATACAATAAAAATCCCAAGCCCTTTCTCTGCAGCAAGAATGCCTGGATCATTTTGGAGAAAAAGGCAGACTAAACACTTATAGACAGCTCTAGGTAAGAGTGTAGGTCACAGAGCATCCTGAAAATATAAAAAAGGGACACGTTCAAGTGCACTTTGAATGTATTCCATTTGGTGAGTAATCTTTAAATCCTCATAGAGAGTGGGTTTCAAAATGTAACATGTAGTCCTCTGCTAATTACAGCTTGAAGATATTTGGCTGCAGTCCCTCCAGATTAAGTTTTTGGCTATCATTTCGAGCTCAGGAAATTATTTAATGCCACTCCCTGGTACTGCTCTAATATTTAAAGCCCCAATTGAACAATACTCTTTCTATTAAGTGAAGGTTGATGCTTTTCAGAAAACAGAGAAAACCACATGCTAAACAGCAACTTGGTCCTCCCAGGACAGATGGTGCACCAGATCCCTCAGTGCAGCTCTCATAGTGCACCATGTTACCTGCTTTGACTGTGTGCAGGGGATGTTGCATGGCCAAGGCACCGTGGGTACCCTCATCCCATCTCCAGCTGCATCTCAGGGTTCACAGCCATGAGTGGAAGTGAACGCAAGGCACAGACAACCTGTGCTGAACCTCCAGGCAGTGCAGCTACAACCCAGGAGACGTCAAGTCATGTGCTCCACAACAGCCCTCTCACATCTGCTGCTCCAGGCTGCAACCCTGGGACAAAACGCACTGTGCCATCAAGATGGAACATAAATATGACATTCAGTGCGAACAATATTCACTGTTTAATATATATATATGTATAATCTGAATATAATATCTCCTTTTAAGTACAAGTGGACTTAGAGAACACTACATAGTTCCCAAAAAACCCCAGCTCTCTGGTAGTGTGAGCACTGCAGTGTTTATTCACTAGCAGGTCAGTCCTGATGTGTTCTTTGCCCTTTTCCCTTCCGCTCAGAGTTTCTATCAGCAGCATCCAACACCTTCAGTTCTCACATCGATCCCAGAAAACTTCATGATGGCTTGTTGTAGTTCCAACACTTTTGTCCAGCGCAAAGTTACTATTAAGGCTTGAAAGGAAACTAAAAAAAAATGTTGATTGATTTGAATCAGTGGAACCAGGGAAATATTGGAGGAGGGGGGGAGGAGCAGGGACAAAGAGTTGGTATGATGTTTTGTGTTGTTTCTCTGATAACAGTTGTAAGATAAAACGGTCATACTAACTCTTAGCCTGTTATGTTGAAATTTTGGAAAAAGGAAAGAAAAACTGCAGCCTCTTGTAAGTTGTTTTTATGCATTTTCCTAATAATAAGGTAAGGTCTGACAATATGGATAACAACAACAACAACAACAAAAAACAGGAACAAAGTCGGCTAAAGCAATGAGTGACCAACCTTTACAGCAAGAAACTGTGTGCAAGTCCTGTGCGAAGGCTAAGATAAATTGGTGCACGCCTGGATTGCATTCAGCAGTGAGACATGTACATAACATCACACAGGTAAGTAAGACAATGAATGCATTGAAAGGTTTGGGGAAATTAATTGAAATTGTCTCCCTGCCATTTTCCATGCTTTTCTTTGTCTATATGGCATTAGCAGTGATTCAGTCCAAGAAATCACTGATAAGAAAAGGTAAATCCAGCAAAATCAATGGCAAAAATTTTTGTTCCCTGTTTTTCATCTATTTGGTCATTAATAGAAGGTAAAACTAACCATGCCTCTGCTTTTCTCCACAATCTTTAAGACCTACTCTACTGGGATTCATTCTCTATCTTAGGAGCTGTGCCTGAAAATAATTCTGCTAAAAGAACAGAAGCTTTAATTCTATCCATCATTTTGGTAATAACATATCCAGAATCTCTTCAAAAGGGCAAACTGCTCTTAACCAGGTTAAACTATTCTGGATCATAAAAGATAAAGAGCATAAAATCTAATCCACCATCTAATCCACTGTTTTTGCTGCTTTATTTGCCCTTATACAGGCTGTGAGTTTTACCAATTTTTTTTTGGTACTGAAAATTCATTAAGATATGAATGACCGAGCAAGAATGCAGTTCTAGCTTATCAATACCTTGCAAGCAACCTACCATAAATGCTGTACTGAGGCTGTGATAGTCATTATTTGATATACAAGCCTTACAGATGGTCAGCTAAACCTCACGGTACTGCTTGCAATCTCTGGTCAAAAATGTAATAACAAAAAATTGCTTCCAGCCAAACTGAATATTCGATACTAAGAAGAGACATTTTATTTTCATGATGAAATGAAATTCAAATGGGGCAAATATTCACTTGCCATTACCAAGCATATGAACAAAGTCTCCATCCATTCTAAAGCAGTGGCTGAAATTTGGAGAATGTAGTATCAAAACCGGACACAGTCCAAAGCAAAGGTCTTCAGGTCTGGATGTATTTCTTATCCTCTTTCAGAGAAATTCTTTCCAGACTTATTAGGGCTGGATCTTTTCTTTCCTTTCTTCACTTCTATGTGCTTTATTCAGAGGGTTTTTTTAAATGAGTTTCCAAAATGTTAATACCTTTTAGTGTGAGTCAACTGAGAGATAATAACATTTATATGTATTCCAGCGTTTACAGGGTCAGGCATTCAGAAAATAGCTAGCTAGTGCATCAAATTAAGCTAATCAGATCACTGTCAGGCCACAATAACAAGCTTTGTCTTCTGGGGTTTTTTGCTTGTTTGTTGTAGATTGTTAGCATTTTAGCTTACCATGAATTTTTGTGAAAGATGTAAAAGAAAATTTAGCTGTTTGGCACAAAATCTCAAGGTTCTGGAATTAGAAATACAAATACTTTTGGGACACCTAGTAAATCACAATTTTTTGTAATACTTCGACAGTACCATATGTTTTCCATGGTTTCAGAATTTGTGTCAAAAATTGTGCCTCCTCTACAGAGAAATCAGGCAAATCCAAGTCCAATGAGAGCTGGCCATTACCTTTGCCTTTTCCTTCAGGTTTTAAATCCATCATCTGATCGGTTGTTCTGCTTGTATTCCCCCTCATCCCTCTGAAGCAAACAGGGAACTCAGAAACAAAAACTCCTGCAAAAATGAAAACAACTTCCTACTCTCCATATGAGACAGGGATCCCAGCTCAGTGAAGGACTTGCAAAGTGGGGGGAAAAAAGGCACAGGGACAAGCACAAATGAGATTTCTCTCTCCTCTTTAGTGGTAATCCTGTTTTCCCTTCCCTACAGTCCCTCAAAGAGTTTCTCTTCACTCCACTTAACTAGCATACATGTCCATCATATCATCCTTGTGACCTGAAAAATTGCCTTTGTCTCGTTCTTCTCCCTGAGCCCTCAGACATCGAAAGAGATGAATGGGGCAGATCAAGAGTGATTATTGTGCATTTTTAGAGAAACAGCTTAAAGATCTAAGGTTAAAAAAGAATTGAACTTGCAACTGAAAGAGCGGGAGGAAGATGAATCCAGAGCCAATTAAAGCCTGCACAAAAAAGATAAGGACATCAAAACGCATCTTTCTCCTCAAACTAGCATTTGATGCAATGATGCTCATTTTCAAAGCAGTACACAAACATTAATTATTCCCCACAATACACCAGCGAGATAAACAAGAATCAGTTAATGCTAGCCAATCAAGTAATAAGGAAAAGAAAGACTTTTCTTTTACAAGTGTATTAGGACAAAAGGTCATAGTGAGGGAATGTGCTGGAATTAAGGCTGTTATGAACAAATAAAGGCAGCAGTGAAACTAGTGATGATTATAACAGCACCAGGATGTTGAATCCCAGGCACTAGAATCTGGATGGCTAATTGGAGTCAACCCAGCCTCCCTTAAAAGTCGTTGGAAAAAAATAGTCACTTCTAAGTGTGGTTCCCTCCACTTGGATTGCTATCTTTGAGCAATTCTGGAGGTGTCCATACCTCTTTTTGGCTATGAGAAGGGCCCAGCTGAGACTAGGGGTTTGGTCCTGACTTCTGCATTATTAAATGAGGAGACACAACTCCGCTCCTTTGTATCTATCTGCTGCCTTTCTCCTCTTACACTGGAAGCTCTCTGGAAAGGGCTGTGGTTTATTATGTGTTTATTCAGTGTATGTAGTACAGCGTGGCTTTTACCTACACTTAGGGCTTCCAAGAGGTACTGCAATACAGATACATTTCTAAAAAAGCAATTTTCTTCAGAGAATGGCAATAACAAATCAGCTTTTCTGAATATGTGTGAAATGACAAATACCTTGGGGGCAAGCAGGAAAGAAAGGTGAATGTGGCAATAATACAGTTATGTGGCAGCATAACGGAGCTTAAATGGTAACCTGTATAGTTTGGGGATTACATATGGTTCTTTTGCTGCAACTACCAAACAGTTTTGCCTTTTAAAGGGAATAAAAAGTCCTTTTTATAATAACTGAAGACACTACTACTACTACAAAAACAAAAACCACAAAACAAAACCTAGTGAAATCCTGCAAACTGCCCAAATTGTGGTATTAATCCAGATTAATTATTATTATTTCTAATCATTCACATTGCTATAAACCTCCTTTGCTGAAGGAGAGCATCTTATATCGAGTGGAGTATTAAAGTAGCAGGGTTACTCCACTGTATCTCTGGAATTTTCCAGGGAAAATTCAGAGTCAGTCTTGCACTTTTTCCCCCAGTATATTTGAGTTCACTTAGACTATGGAATACCTTTGTTAGATAGTCAAAATTCATTGTTTAATTCTTTTGGATTAAGCTAGTTAAAAAGTGGCATAATAATAGCCTGGTGTATGACTGTCCAACAGCAACACTTTTCATGCCTGTAGATTCTGTACAGAATTGCTGGATATAATTGCATTGAAGCTCAAGTGCACAATACAAAAAACTAGTTATTTCATCACATTTATGCCTTTCAGAAAAGAGCAAGCCGAGGCCCAGATAGACTCCGAACATGTAATAAACCAAAATGAGCATTTAAACCTAGAGTTTTCACTTTGCATTTTCTGATAGGTTTTTTTCTGTTTATTTATTGAAAACCTCTCCCGAACTCCCATCATTGATGTATCTGAATCATCGGCTTATAAGTTGAGTCATTCCATTAATTTGGGCTTGATAATGTTCAGCCAAATCTACGGACAGTAAAACATATTTGTAGGCAAATTACCAGAAAAGAAATAAACAAGAAACCAGTAACTATAATTAGGCACCCTGTGGTTAACTGAATTTTTTGTATTTTGATCCCAGTACGGTTTTTATTAGTGAAAGAATTGGTGTTACACCATTAGGAGACTGATCATTTTCTAACTAACAACTTTGGTTTGGAAAGATTCTTGTTAAATCCTACCTTTTTCAGGAGAGTTTTCCCACAATGTATTGAGACTAAGCCTGGCAATGGAAATGCAAAGGCGGGTGAGAAAACCTGACTCTCAGAGACATAACACTGCAATTCAGCTTATCTGGACCACGCAAGAAGCTGCAGCTTTTGGCTCCAAGTTCAGACCTTAGCAGGCTTTAATCAGAAGTGATTTTGAACCTTTGTATGAGCTGGAACCTGTTAAGGTACTGCCTTTGCACAGTATCTCCCTGTGCCAGCCCATCATGTACCAGTCAGACTGTGGCTGGATGAGATTTTAAGCGTGCATGAAGGACGTTACTGAGCTGCATCCTAACAGCATCGCTCTGTGTGAAATGGCATGACTACACACAACACCACCGCTCAATACAGAAACAGCTGAGAACCCCAAACACTCAGGCAGGTCTGTGTGGTCCAGTGCAGCATTAATTGCAGGTTGTAGGTGAGATGTCAGAACAGTGAAGCCACATCAACTTGATTCTGAGCTTGAGCTAATCTGTCTCTCTTCCTGCAGGGCTGAGCATGCAGTCCCATGACAGATAATGCAAATCTAAACCTGTCCTGCCAGACTTCCCAAATCTTCCTCCCCGACCTTCCCCTTCATCAGGCACTAGTGGGCCTCTCTGCAATAAACTGCTCCAGGAAGCCGCTCTGGCTGAAAACAAGTTACTTTTTTCATTTGTTTATGTTTTCCACAGGGTTTATTTTTGGTCTGGATCAGTTCTCTGAGAGGACTTACTGCATGGCCAAGTTAGGCAAGAAGGCAAGAATATGAGAGCATAGGTGCAGTAGAGATGTAGCTAGTGATCACAGCCACGTGGACTCCGTTCGGGCTGTCATGGAGGTTTGTTGCGATTAGAGCAGCTGGCTCGTAATTCCTGAGCGAGGGTACTCACAGGTGTCATTGGCGTCATCCCATACAGCTGAATCACAAAGTAGACACATGAAAAATCGACCTTCTTGTGGGCTTGCTATTCAGATAAGCAACACAAGATGGTGCAAATAAAAGCTGCACCTTCATGTATTAGAGGAGGAGGCAAGGGGAGTGTGATCATCATGACTGGTGAAACCTATTCACTAGACTCCAAGAATTTTCCAGCATCATACCTGTGAGAGGGAGGGGGATTGATGCCCGCATTATCCTTTATTTTTGGGGGTTTTTTTTTGGACAGGCTGAGAGAGTTAGGGTTGTTCAGCCTGGAGAAGAGGAGACTCCGGAGAGACCTTATTGTGGCCTTCCAATACCTAAAGGGGCCCTACAGGAAAGATGGGGAGGTACTTTTTACAAGGGCATGTAGCGATAGGATGAGGGTCAATGGCTTCAAACTAGAAGAGGGTAGACTTAGATTAGATATTAGGAATAAATTTTCACTTTGAGGATGGTAAGGCACTGGAACAGGTTGCCCAGAGAAGTTGTGGAAGCTCCATCCCTGGAGGTGTTTAAGGCCAGGCTGGATGGGGCTTTGAGCAACCTGGTCTAGTGAGAGGTGTCCCTGCCCATGGCAGGTGGGTTGGAACTAGATGATCTTCAAGGTCCCTTCCAACCTATTGGTCCCTTCCAATCCATTCTATGATTCTTTGATTCTATGACCTAGAAATTTCCATAAACATCAGCAAGTTCAGTGTGAGCAGATTCTTTGGAGTGCAAGACTGCTAAGACCTCTCTCGTACACCTTGCCTTTTCATGACTTTTCATCCGTCACAGGCAACAAGACAAGTCTTAGAATAAAGTAAATGTTTAAAGAGCTATTCGTGGCTTTTAAGATACATAAAACAGAAATACTTTCTGGGCTGTTGTGAGATTACCAAAAAATCCCATATGTCCTCCCATGTTCATCAGGCATACCAGGGAAATTTATCAAGAATAATTGTTACCAGAATTCATTTTAATCTCACCATGTTTCATTTTTAAGATTATTTTCAAATATCTTCAGATACGTTTATCAGGATGCTGAAAGTGTCAGAGATGAGACCAGAACCTTTTTCTTGTAAGTGGCATTCCATAACTAACTTTAAGTGAATGGTCCGAACTGCATGTCTTAATCTTTATCAAATTGCATTACTTTTAGAGAGGTAAAACATGTCAGAAGGAGAACTATTATAAACTGAATACATCCCATTACAGAGAAGAAGGGATGAAAAAAAGAAACAGCAATATGCTAAAGCTTATGATCATGTATTTTGGAAATTTTTAACCTATGTGCTGATAATCCTACAAATCAGAACAAATCATCATAGAACATAAATGCTTTTTGCTTTTTTTTTTGTTAATAATTAGATTTTTGATGTGGTATCTTTAATATCTTTACTTCAAGAACTTTAACTACTAAGAAAACTTCTTTATCAGTTTTGAAACGTTAAGCCTGTAAAAGGCAACAAAAATTCCTCTCACAACTGCAGATTGTTTCTGCATCCATATGGTTGTCAAACTCCCTCCCAAAATGAAACATTTATTTTGATCCCTAAATTTTAGACAATCAAATTAAAAAATACTTGTGATCATCAGTCTGCTTCCTCACAGCTTCCTTAGGACCTATTCTCCAAGTTACAGTGCAGGTAATTTTTTCTAATTTACACTTTGAGAATTAATGTACTGGCTTTAATGAAACACTGTCAAAATAACTTCCCAAACTACTTCAAAACTAATTATAAATGTAATACCATTTCATTTTGGTGCACCTTAAAACATAACATTTTCCTAATACAAATTTAACTTCAGGATCCATAAAGTAGCTGGCTATTGTCTCAAATTAGTCTTATTATCTTGTTTGCCTGATAAAGAAGTTACACTGTAGAGAAGCATGCAAGCATGCATAAGCAACCAAGAGCAATCCCATCAGTGCAAGAAAAAGAGTAAAAGAAAAATATGCTATTTCTCATCAACACACAGAAAACTAGATTAGACAAAATGAGACATATGTCAATTAGCTTAGGAATGAGTTTTCTTCCCACCATTTGGCATCCACACCATAATTACTAAAACATATTCTCAGTGAAAACCTAGGAAATTTAAAGACTAACTGAGATATTATTTTACATGCTAATTAGTCTTTTTGTACATCATTAAAATGGCTCTGAATCCAATCTGCTTGAACAACTGTATGCCTCAACAATGAAAAAGAAAATGAAAGTAAGTATTATGAAGATTTCTTCTTCAGATCTCAAAAAGCAGCAGGTACTTCAGGCCAGCATCTGGTGGCATATTCCTCAGGCATGGATAGTCATGGCTATCTGCAGTGCTGGCACACGTTGGGACAGAACAACATCTTCTTCCTGTCTTCTCATGGTACCCAGACATAATCTCATCCCACATTTTTAAACAGCCTCTGCTGATTGTGAGTCAAACCCACTTATGGAGTAATTTAGCCAAATTCCTCTAAGCCCTACTCATTTATAACATAAACAAATCCAGCACCTGGTCTTTTCACTAACAGAGTCTGGGAGATTTAATCAAGGGTGGATTTTCTTGGAAGCCAAATGAAGTAAGTATTCTTCGTGCCCTACGGCCATGAGAGACGGTTCTACCCCGTGTGCCCTTTGCAGCTGCAGCTGCCTTCAGAGGTGCCTGAAGAGTGGTACCCACCTGCCAGAGGGAATAGCCCACCCTCACTTAGCTTTAGTCTCTGGAGACACCCCAGGAGGTGACCTGCCACTGTATAACCCGATCTTCCCACCCTGCTCTGGTCTCCACCCAGTTTCCCATCTGAAGTGGCTGTGGTGAAGCCTGGGACAGCTCAGCATCGCTGACACTGGTGGGGACACCAGCCACGCAATGCAGTTCCAAGGCAGCACCACTGACCAAGGGCAGTCAGTCCTGTCCCCCACTCCCATACAGGTCTCTGCTTTCCCAGTTCAAACAGGTGAAGGCTCCCTGGAGCCCTTCCTCTGCCCTTGCTGCTCTTGGCTTGCTGCCTTCAGCCTGGGTGATGTAGAGGAAGATAATATCTGCAACAAGAGCCCTTAGTTAGGAGCAAGGTAGAAGCAGGACCTTGCATCCAAAAACACGCCTACCCAAGGTACCCTGGCAATATCTCTGTCTGTCTCCCATGCACATACACACCGTCCAGTAAATTCATCCCATGCATACATGTGTAACCATAGACACACATATCTCCTGATGGATTACCCACGCATCTTTACACATACCGTATTTCTAAGCCACCTCAAATTGCACTCACATTCAGACAAAGACCTGCAGCAGATGATCCTCCCTAAACCTGAGAGGCCAGAGTGAATTAATATTTCTAAACCTACTTAATGGAAGGGTGTCAGGCTTGGCACTCCACAGCCCCATGGGGACTTCTGTCCCACTGCTCCAGGCTTTGGTGAGTACCATACTGACACACTGCAGTTACGGGTCAGGAGGTGTTTGCATATAAATTCTCCACTTTCGGCTATTAGACATTTTTTATAGAATAGCATTTTGCGGTTGAACTATCTGTTACTGGGGTTTAGTGCTGACATAATTTACTTTGAAGTTAAGGAATGAAGAAAGAATGGACTGCAAGGAAAATGTATTCCACTGAGTGAAGCAAGTACATTAAAGCTGTGCGCCTGAGCACTTTCAAGAATATTGCTCAAACTCTTCATGCATTTACCTCACTTGCATACATTGGTTCCTTGTGTTAAAACTTCACAGGGAGATGTATTTCGCCCTTAATGAGGAATGTGGCCTTTGCTTCGTGAGAGGAAATTAATTTTGAAATACCCTTAATTACTACTGTGGTCAGCCTATGATGTTGCTAACTCAGCAGAGGAAAAAACAGTACTGAAGAACATGTGTTTGTTGTGGCAGTGATGTGATTTATATAAAATTGTATGCCAGATCTGGAAGGGAGCTGGTCCCAAACAGCATGAATTTCTCAGGAGAAGCCATGCGGGTAGTGACCCTACTGTCACCTCACACAATGTCTGTATCTTGGCGGGAAACTTGTGCTTATCTAACCAGGAGAGAGTCATGACAGGTGACACACTAAGCACTTAAACTTGCCATCAGTAAACACCAAAGAGAAGGAGTGCAGGTGAAACGCAAACTTTACTGTGACCAAAGGGGATTTCTGCAGCCTCAGGTATGTGAGATTGTGTCTCACAGACACAGGCACTTACCTGAATTTAATATCTAAGTACATGCTTAAAGCATAGAAAACTCGGCAGTTAGTGATGTTTGTACCTGTGCCTTATGTAGTAACCAAGAGAGGGTGATGGGCCATGTGGCAACATGAGATAAGACAGGAGCATGTGTCACATAGGCCAGGTGTTATGGCGAATAAGGAAGTTTGCCACATTTTTTCCCTTTCTCCCGCAAGATAACTGTCTTCTGGCAGAGTAAAATTTCCTGTAAAAAAGGAGAAAACAAGGCCATGCTGTGCACAAACTGTGAGTCACTGAAGACCCACTACCCTACATGAGAAGCCACCTTACATGATCCAAGTTGAAGATGTTTCCTCTGCTGACAGCTGTGGCGCAGTGAAGCCAAGGGACATGCAGACATTGTCTGCACAAATGAGCACAAATGGAGCCTGTAGAAGGGGAGTCCTGCTCTCCAGACACTTCGTGGCTGCCACATTAAACATCCCAGGGCTTCTCAAGTCCCAGACAGGCACCCCACTGTCCAACCCGCAGAGCTGTGCTAGTGCCTGCTTTTGCTCTGATACCAGAAATCTCTCCCTACCATCCCCACTGCCTCAGCTGACGCAAAAGCGGGAGCAACATTTGTATTACCCCTTGACTTTTGCCAATGGCTGATGCATTGCAGAGCATATATCCAGCAGTGCTTGTAGAGCAAAAGCGGCCATCAGGTGCCTAGCTGATGTGCTGAGGGAGGGATTAAAGTGTAGGGGATTAAGGGGATTAAGGCACAGGAATGCTTATCTGGTGTGGTCCAAGTGGATTTAAGGATGCGGGAGGGATGCAGGCACTCAGATGGGGGAAATGATGCCAGCTGCAAGCTGCACTTTTGGTACCAATGTGCTGTGGTACTGAAGAGCGTGCCTATACTACTACCGTCATCCGTGCCAAGGAGTGATCCTGGAGAGCAGCTCAGGTGTTGTGGAGCAAGCAAGACCCTCTAAAATGTCTTGTTCGTTCTCTAGGTGGTTGCTTTGGTGTCTTCCAAACATTTCTTCACTATTCATGATTAATTGTTTGAGAAAACTGCAGAAAGGGCCAGAAACAAAATACAGGTAAATGCATCCTTAATCATGGAAATACCCACCAATGACAGTGCATGGCAAGTTCATTCAGAGCTAAAATACTTCTCAAGATAGGTTCTCTTTATCTTGACAGCACTGCTGTTTCAAATCAGCTTTCATAGCACAAATACATATATTTGTAGGGACCTAAGCGCATTAACTTGTCATAATATATTTTTTTATTTTATTTTGAAAAAGAAAAATCTCATCAAGTCTGTATATTGGGAAGCAAAACTCTGATAATGACGTAGAAAAAGTAAATTTGTAAAGTCCATCTTGATCCGAGTCTCCTCAGCTGGCATACTTGTGGTCCCAAGTCAGGAGAGTCATCATTCTGGAGAGGGACCCAAGACAGTTTAAAATAATGAGGAGTTATTGACAGATGGTCCAAATGAGGCCATGGCACTTAGCTGACACCTGATCAAGATTTAGACTGGAGTAACACGTGCTAAGATGGAAGAAGCCGATTTGCTGTAGGTGGCACCCTGGCTCCAGTGCCAGTGGGGCTGCTTACTGCTCTCAGTCATGAGAGTGAGCCTGTTTGTGGGACTGGGCTGAATACGTTCTCTTTTTAATGGGAGGGTTTCTAAAAGTGAATCACTTTGATGTTTTGAAAAAGCGTCTGTGGAGCAACACCCTCAGCCTCTAATTCAAAGAGAAGGAAATGTTACACGGGAGTCTGAATATGTGATGACAAATCTGCCCCAAAGGGCTGGGACATGGCATGCAGCTGGGAGACGGTAACAACAGATCCCAGCATCTCATGAGCTCTGTTGTGTTGCTGAGTCTTGCTATCCAATGAATGAACAGTTTGTTTATTTGTTAGTTTATAAATCAAATTTCATAAATTTGCAGGAGCTGTATTTTGATTTTGCCTCCAAGTTTGACAAGCTAAAGACAAGCAAGAAAGCTGTGCTGGAGAGAGGAAGATATTTCACCTTTACAGTGGCATTCCAAAGTGCCTTTTATGTAAATGTTTCATATACAAAATTGAATAAACTGACCATATCAGTTCTATCTTTACAAGCATTCCCCTTTACTCCCTTTTAAATGAGGCTTCTTTTTCATTTACCCTTTCATTTTTAATCTATACTAGGGATAATTTACTCTATTTCAAAAGCAGTGCTGGGTCATTTTTCTACTTACTCACTGTCTGAATTAACCACGGCCTTTAATCAATTACTTTGAACATTTCTTCCCATTTGTTTTCCCTTGAAAAGTACCCAAGGATTTAATAGCCCTAAGGTAACCTTGTGATTTCTGACAAAGCAAATCTGAACTATTTTCACCTGTCTGATCCTGTCAATGTCAAAACAGGAACAGAATTTTCCAGCAATAATCTGGTTTTAATTACTGAAGGTGCTCACAACTTTGGAAGTCTCAGCTTTACACATATTGGAATATTTTTGACTTCTCCTAGCTGTTGCCTTTCAAAGTAATTCATTGCTATTAAAGCATTCCTTCGTAGAAATAACTTTCTTAATTGTTTATATTGAAGGAAATTTATTAAGGCTCTTTTCATATTGCTTTATCTTGAGGGCAAGTTATTTTTTTATGTTGCTGCAAATAAACTGGGAAACAAGAATGGATTTTAAATTGACAGTCTGCTCCTATATTATTGAATCATTCTATCTTACAGTAGACACGCTCCAGAATTGCAATTGCAAGTTATCAGATTAATTGCCAGCAATGGAAACATATATTACTATATATATAGAGAGAGCTTCTTGAAAATAAATATGCTGTGAGAAAACTTATTGCTGGCAAAACAAAGATACTGGAAGGAAAACAATGTCTGAAGAGTTGCAGAAAAACTTGCATGCATTTAAGTGCCTATGACCTTCTAGCACAATTTAAATACAGTCTAAAATGTATGTTTAAAAACCACAGAGATGACAGATGATATTTTTTTTCAGGGATCATTATGTGGTCAATGAATAGAAGTTATCTAACTCTTCAAAGTTAGTTAAGTTTTCAAAGCTTTGCTTTTTTTCCTCTGACAGTGTTTATTTGTCTGACTTACAGTTACAGATTTACCCTTTCATATTAGTTCCCTAACAAAGTGAGAAGAAGAAGGAGAAGAAATAAAAACCTGATGCACTGAAATCACTACCATTTGCACTGACTTCCATAAGGCCAGGTTTCTATTTATTTTGAAAGTTAGATTATCTAATAATCACAGGTTATCTTTACAGCCACAGGTTATTTCTGCCTTGACAGAACAAGGCTCTGTCTGAGCCTGTCAGCAGCAGTAGAGAATTTTGCTAGCAGTTAGGATGGGTTTTTTTCTAGGTAAGCATAGTTTTTTCCTTAAACGACATCTGGTGATGTATTGGCATAGGAATAGTCTGATTCTAAACCAGGAAAAAGGATAGGTAGGGGACAAAGAGTCATCCTCAACCAGTGAACTCAAAGTCAAGAAGTTCCTATAATTGCCCTTTCCTTGGTCATTTTCAAGCTGACTGGCAGACATCTGGTTCTAGGATGTATCAAAGATACCCAAAATATCCGAAACCCAAACCAGAAGGAATTTAGTTTCCACTAGGGCTTACTACTCATCATCTCTCTGTATCTAGATTCTCAGTCCTGGATGACAACTTCACTTGGGACTCAACTGCAATGTGGTTGAATAAATGGCACCAGGAGGAACATGTTAAGTGCTGTAAATGCCCACCATGACAGGAATTAAAGCATGAAAGTAAAAGACCAGGCTGGCACCTAACTTCCTTCCCACTGTCCTTCTCACACTTTCCTCAGTGAATCTGGCAAGGCACGATAATACACTGTGTACAAACACAGAAAAAATTCCAGAGGTATTTTCTGGAGACTGTGCATTGGTTTTGGTTTGCTTTTGCTTTTGTTTTCACTTTTGTGTTGTTGCTGCTGCTGTTTCAACAGATTCAATACGTGCTTAAAGGATTAACCCAAAATACTTTATCATTCTTTACTGTCTTGTATTTGTCAATTCTTTTAAAGGGAGTTTCTTAACTCTGTTTCTCTTCTCCAATTTTTATTCCTTGACCATTTTTCTGAATTGTTTAATATGTGGAGTAAGTCCTTCATTGCCTCATCAATTTTTATAACACATTACCTACTTGAAAGTGTTCTGAAATGTCAGCCAACTGCTTTCTTTTTCATCTCAGAAAACTGATGGAAAATAAATGCCTGACTTTTTTCTATTTAAAGACAGCTAACAGGCTGAATACATACCAAGAAAGAACCACTTTGATTACCCAGTCTGACTTGTGGCAAAGGACAAATCAGAACATTTCACTCAGCCATTCTTGAATAGAAATTTACACCCATCCTCGGTGCATGGCTCAAGGGTTACCTTGCTGCCTACAAAGCCCTCCAACAAACATGAGAAGTGGCTGCTGGTGGCTGACGTGAAGCAGTAAGAGTGATGCTTCCCATAGCACAGTTTGTTTGCACAGCAGAGTACCCATGGGCAAGCAAGGACCTCTTAGTCTACACCACATATAGACACAATTTGAGTGTTTAGATAAAGCACTTACTTTTGACTCAGCCATAGAGGGCATGAACCGTAACACTTTGAACTGTTTGAACTGAACAAGGAATTCATGCATAGCTTAAGTAAGACGTAAGTCTAAATTAGGCAGGTTCCTAAGCTGCCTTAGGCTCCTCTTAGATGTGTGATATTTTCGGTCTCCCCATACTCCCCTGCCCAGTATGTTCTTAGTGCCACTTCTCAGAAGGAAGGATGGTCTTGGAAGGTTTCTAAATCGGCTGGACACGGGTGACCTTTTTTGTTTCTCGTTTACTCCTCTGGGTAGGACATAGAAATACTCATTTCATCCCCATGAGATAAATGCTTATGTGATTCATGGCAGCCCCAGACCTGTTATTCCAACAACTAGCCATGACTTTCTAAAACATTTTGCTTTTAGATTTTCTAGTATGTTTCCAGCAATTGGATATCAAAGACTTTATAAAAGGTTGTATAAAGATTGCCTGACTGTGTAGAGCTTCTTGACCACAATCAAATCAATGTTTAACCCAATTCCCAAAAAGCTAAATAGACCATGGAAACTGTTTAGACTTCACATTATACTATCTAATTATTAGTAGCCTTGAAAGCCAAAATATTTACTCTAATTTTCTATAAAATGTCTGGTGAGTTTTCCCTCTGGATTTCTGATAAAAATATCAAAAAACATTGGTTCAAAGAGAAATGCTTGCAAGCCCTTAGAAAAAATCGCTTTCTCCATTATGGAAACACGGAATTTTCAGAGTTGGAAGGGACCTCTAGAGATCATCTAGTCCAACTCCCCTGCCAAAGCAGGATTGCCTAGAGCACATTACTCAGGACTGCATCCAGGCGGGTCTTGAAAATCTCCAGAGAAGGGGACTCCACAACCTCCCTGGGCAGCCTGTGCCAGTGCTCTGCCACCCAAACCATAAAGAAGTTTTTCCGTGTGTTGGAACGGAACTTCCTATGTTCCAACTTGTGCCCGTTGCCCCTCGTCCTGTCACTGGGAACCACTGAAAAGAGTCTGGCTCCATCCTCCTTCAACCCACCCTTTAGATACTTGTATGCAGTAATAAGGTCTCCCCTCAGCCTTCTCTTCTCCAGGCTAAAGAGTCCCAGCTCTCTCAGCCTTTCCTCATAAGGGAGATGCTCCAATCCCTCAATCATCTTGGTTGCCCTACGCTGGACTCTCTCCAGCAGTTCCCTGTCCCTCTTGAACTGGGGAGCCCAGAACTGGACACAGTATTGCAGTTGTGGCCTCACCAGTGCCGAGTAGAGGGGGAGAATGACCTCCCTCGACCTACTGGACACACTCTTCCCTACGCAGCCCAGGATTCCATTGGCCTTTTTGGCAACAAGGGCACATTGCATTAAACAGGTATATACTCAGGTAAGTTTTTATTTAATTTCTAACTATTTTTCAAAAATTAGTGTTACATAAGATCAGATCTTACAAAGAGATTTTGGCCACTTCATTTGAGAGAGTGGCAAGATTCACTCAGGCTTTTCTCTTCAGCATTTGCAGTTGGCTGGTTTGCATTGCACTGAAGTGCTTAATTTTCTGCGTTCAGATGACACATTTCTGGAACCAGGAATCAAAAACTTTCTGTTAAACTAGGACCCAAAGATTGTCTAACCCTATCTAATGGATCTACCTTCTGTAACAATATTCATGGCTGCAATACTTGATTAGGGACAAAAAGGTCTTTTTTTTTACATTTAATTTACATGCTTGAATGAACCTCACAGGTGCTTCTTAAAATCCGGCATTTCTCAGAGACAGCTGCACAATGGGTGGAGGAATTTCTGAAGGTTCACTGCACATATGTTGTCTCAGATGAATAAAGAGAAAATGTAACATAAAAGTTGAATAGTAATGAAATTATATAGCTCATAACTTCAGAGAAATACCCTCAAAGAAGTAAGTGAAAATTAAACTCTGTGTGAAAAATGTCTGCAGACTGTTGTTTCTCCTATCTGAGTAGAGGAACTGTTCTTCCTGGTGAGTAATGATGGTTAATATCTAAAAGTTATGCTGTATTTATCATATTAAAACAAATGGATAGGAAATGTAACGTAGAAACTCATTTATCTCTTTTCTTTTCTTCTGTTAACTTCTTCTTAGAAAAATTATCTGGAGATCCATAGGTGAGAAAAGATTAATCAATTCAAAACCAACAAATGGGTAATTGTTTTCAGTGACAGGGGATCAAAACCAACAGAAAGCTGTTGATAAATGTAGAATAAGGCAACTCTTGACAAGGATTCTAGCTACAAAATTTAATTCCCCAATAAAGAAATTAGGACCCAATATAGCAAGGGAACTTAAGCATATGAGAAACTAAAGACAGACACACTGATTATGCTTAAGAGTATATCTTGATTTGGTCCCTACTTCAGTTTCCTAAAAAATACACTTTAGACAAAGAGGAGATACCTGCATAGAAAGCAGGATGAGTCCCTTAAAATAGATAATTGTTAGATTCTGGATAAAATAATTTATTATAATATTTTTTTTAAAAACTTGCTGATTCAGTGAAAGAAAAGCAGTCTGAGCAGCTCTGAAAACTAGAAAATCAGGTCCAATACTGTCTAAAGTATAAATTGAAGAAATTGTAATGAAACGCTCTATGTTCGACTTAAATGCCAGAAAACTCTGTTCTTGCAATGGTTACTTTCGACAGACACCTCTTCCATAACATCCTAATTGCATTTATATAAATAATAGAAGAAAATATTGAAGCAAATACTTTTGTAGGAGAGCATGTCTGTAGCTCTGTTAAGTGCCCAGAGGACCAGGCTGTCAGCTGTTCCAAGGTGGAGACCAGGTCTTGGTTCTTTCTGCTGAATCAAGAGACGTTGGGGAAGGCAAAAGGAGAAAACAGCTGGGAGCATGCACGGAGGGTGCAGTGGTAAGTGCCTTCAGCACCCATGTGCTCCCATTCAGTTTCTCTGTTATTAGCCTGACATTTAAGGCACTCTTACGGCTGATATGATTCTGAAACCTCTCGAGCAGAGAAGAGAACTCGGGTCTCTAGCATGCTCAGTGATTTCTCTGATAAATGAGCTTTTGTGGACAAGGAAGGCGTTACTTCATCTCCACATGCATTTTAAAGACTAAACCTCTTGCTGTCCACTCTGATTCTTATCAAAATAGGGGGGCGGGGGGAAAGCTTCAGATGCTCAAGGGATGAATGTGAGCTGCGAGTCCTAAGCAGAAGAAAGCAACAAGTAGTATCATAAGTCACAGCAAACAATAAGATCAAAGCCACAAATGTGTCCTCTTCTTTTTCCATTAACTCAGATAACTGGGGTTTTTTATCTTATTTTGGTTCAGTTTAGAAAATCCACAGAATCACAGGATTTGAGGGGAAGGGAGTCTTCCAGAAAAGTTCTTCCTGAGCGATGTAATGTTGAACCAAAATATGAATCAAAAAAATAAATAAGCATTGGTGAATAAGCCCAGACTTGTGAAAAGAAAACCATATAATATCTATTACTTTACAACAGAGAGGTTTAATATAAATTAATATAACAACAACAACAACAAAACAGCTGTAGACAAAGGATGCTTTAGCTGTGCTACTGTAAGAACAGTGGAATTCCCCAAGAATTCATTGTTTTCTCTTAAAGGCTGAAGAGATACTTGTGATTCATTTGGTATCAGCTACCAAAATATGAACAAATTTGTATATTTATTGATCTTTTTCTTGGTTTTCATCCATCTGGTTAAACAATAGAAAACCAACCACATAAGTCTTTTGTGAGGATTACTTGTGAAGAGGAAATAAGTACTAAAGCACCAAATTACTTCATTATTATTTCATTATTTCATTTCCCAATGAATTATCGAAGAGGAAATAAGCAGAAAAGCACCAAATAGCACCTTTTATTTAATTTCCTAATTTTTTCATTTTTAAGTTTCATTTTTATTCACTTCATCCAAATATTTCCTGAAATCATACAAAGAAAATTGCAATTGCCTTTTGAAGCTTTTCCAGAATCTTTACTGACAAACACCAAATAGTAGGTTTTATGTTGCTAATAACTAATGTGAGAGAAGAAAAACTGTTCACCTTTCATTCAAATCCTCTTGAATTATCCTCTTTAGATATCTGCATCCATATTTGAATCTCCTTAGAATACAACTGTGAATATTTCTACAAAACTCTTTCCCTTTGACCATTTCAAACACGTTTTATGCTTTGAGATGAGCTGCTACTGAACTAGGACTTATGACATCAAGTAAGTTCATGGCAATGAATTTGAATCAGGACCCTGACAGAAATTCAGCTGTCTGTAATGAGAATCATAATCAAAAGAATTTCTACTTCTACACTGTATACACAATAAATGATTTTCAAGTAAATCTGTCTTGTTTTGTTTTGTTTTGTTTTAAATTCTAAACTACATTCTCTCATTGTCTTTGTGGAAATGTTTAAATGCAAATAAACTGTTTGCCTTCTTTTGCTTCACTTTGGTTTTAGTCCTCTTGTTTAAAACTTGAAAGATATTTCTTACTAATGCCTGTGAGGAGTTTCTCTTTCATTAAAAGCATAGTTTTCATGCGTTGAATAGAACTGTATCAGATAATGCTAGTACTTCACTTAGAACAGCATATTTAAAGCAAAGGTCTGTTTAATAGCAAATGGACATTATCTGGTCTGTTAAGCTATTCCTGGTTTTCATTTTAAAATATGAATGCCTTTTTTTTAAAGGAAAAATACACTGAATTAGTGTAAAAAAAATCAGGAAATAATGAGGTTTGTCCTTTTAGTATCCCGAGGGAAAGCAAGCTTTAAAGGGTATTATCTATTCACTTGATCAACAGAGATGTTTTCCTGTCTGTTTGAACACCCATGGTTTCAAAACTCTATTAAAATGCTAACAAATTCAAAACCTGGTTCTCGTTTACTTCAAAGTGCATTTCATAACTACCCATTTCTCCATACACTTAATAAGGGCCTGTCTCACTTTAAAAATTTTTATTTATTCTAGTACTTCTAGATAAATAGTAAAGCAAGAATATTTAGGTTTCACTGATCTTAACCTAATATTACACAGGGAGAAAAAAATAGAATGGAAACTGTAAACAATAGGATTCCACAAAATCATAAGAAGCTTGAAAATAATGCTGGAAATCTGCAGAATCGAATAGGGAATGAAATACCAAATAGAGTTTAAAAATATATATTGAATTAAAATATTATTTTACTGAAATTCTATAATGTGATTCAGAACCAAGACAAAATTTAATAGTTTTCTCTGACTATTTGGATTGTTAGCATGTTTCATCTAGGGGACACAAGCAAACGTTGAGCTACTTCAAGACTAGGGCAATTCTGGAGAGGTGGAAGAAACACCTGTTAGCCACTGGCAAATGAAAAAGTAAACATCAATCAGTCGACAAATATATAGGGCCTTTGAGACATCTACAGAATTCCAAACTTAGCTGAAATTGTCAAAACTAACATTATGGATGCAGGTAGCCAACTTCCACCTAAATCCATTCTCAGTACAGAAATCCTTCACTGAATCTCAATTGCAATCTCCAGTTTGACTGTAAAATAAATTCCATTTTAAAGTTCCTAACACAAGATGGAAAAAAAAAATAAATAAAGTCACGTGACATAAAGTTCTGATTCATAAAATCTGTGTCTGCTCATGCAAATTTGTTCAAAAAAGAGTGACCAAGAAACTTAACTTGGATACCAAAACTGGGTATCCCCTGCTTTTTTGCAGCTAATAAAAAGCAAGCATGAAAGCATAACAGTGGTCTGAACTCCAGATTGGTAATAATGGAGGTTTGTGCTCACGTCTGATCTGGATTAATTTTGTACAGTAGCAGAATTAATGGTCAGAGGATGGTGGCCTCCATCTTTCTGATTACACCTATATTTCATACTTGAAATACTCTTTGAGATCCCAGGAAAATATATGCTCAGAGTGTGTCTCAGCTTTGTCATAAAGTGAGACTCAAGAGCTCACGAGCTGCTGCTTCCTCAGCTGCTGTGTATCATGATTTCCAGTGAGAGAAACCTCTGAGGTGGAAGGTGGAAGACTCAGCACAATTCATCGCGACCCCAAACCACATCATCAAATCACCAATGCCCCAGCACGTATTTAGGCAATAGTGATTTAAAACAGAAATCCCACTTAATAGCGATTAAATAAGGATAGCTGAAGTAAAGTTTGAGAATTGATCAGCCCCACGTATGAAAATAAGATACGTTTTAATATTGCATGCAGTTGCTATCAGAACTGTACTTCTCTGAACAGGATATGGGAGAATATTTGCTCTTCTGCCATGGGCAATTTTTGTCTCCATATTCTTTCAAAAGTTGTGGATAAGACTAGTACAAGTACTTTCATCTTGCCACAGACAGCTGCAACTTGCTTAGCAGAAAAAGCATGTAATAATAAGCACAACAATATAAGTATCCAAGAGTTTGACTGCTTTAAACTCACAGACCAGAACAGTGTAAAACGTAAGCAATTTTATATTCAAATCACCCAAATCACCTTGAGTAACACTACTCAGGGAAACACAATAAATAAGTTCTAATCAATAAAGAGGTATAAAATACATAGAATCTTCAGAGAGTGGACTATCATACCACCTAATTTGATCTAGTGTACATCACATTATGTAATTTAATTCATTTGGTCCCCTAATGAGCCCAGTAACTTATATCTGACAAAATTATGTCTGCCAGAAAAGCATAGCATCTTATTTGGAAAGTATTAAAAGATACAGAATTCACTGCTTCCATATATAATTTGTTTTGATGCTTAGTCATTGTTATGGATGTATTGCTCCATTTTTAACTGAAATTCATTTACATTCAACTTTTATCTAGGCCTTAGTTGTAGGGCTGTCCTCTCTTCACTGGAGTAATGTACTAGTCAATAGCCAGCATTTTTCTCTGTGAAGTTACTCACACCTGTAATTAGGTTAATTTTAATTGTTTTCTTTAATAACTCCACCAGATTAAGCTCTGATGAGATCTTATTTGCTTTCATTGACTCATTTTCTTGGGTATCTTCTGTTTTCTGCATAGGCTTGTAAACATGTGTACACCAGAACTGAACACAGTATTCCAGTATTGCACTTACAAGTACAGTGTGCGCTTCCTCTCTCCTCTCCTCTCCTCTCCTCTCCTCTCCCTTCTCCTTCCCTTCTCTCCCTCTCCCCTTCGGTTTAGGTGC